>JANHZU010002119.1:281843-297693 GCA_032468055.1 Acrochordus granulatus | reverse complement strand
TCATAGCCAAAGAGCCAGTGTTGTCCAAAGACGCTTCTGTGGTCATGTGGCCAGTGTGACTATACTCCAAGGTGCATGGAATGCTGTTACCTTTCCCACTGGATTAAGTGGCACCTTTTACTTGCATTTTTACATGCTTTCAAACTGTTAGGTTGGCAGGAGCTGGGCAGGAATGGAGCTCACCCTGTTACATGGCAGTGCTTGGATCTCAAACTTGAGCTGCCGACCTTCTGGCCAACAAGCCCACCATCTTAACCCCCTTGGCCACTGTGCCCCTATTTTGCCTACCTTTCTTCATTGGTTAAAATTAGAAGAGACTTCTTGTGTAAGCCATCCTGTCCTCATGGAGAAAGGCAAGGTGTAAGCCTTAGAAATAAAAACAAATTAGATGGCAGCAAAGAATTAGTGCTTTTTTATCTCTTTTTGACAGCCCAGATGTGGTAGCCCTACTAAAAGTGACCCATTCATAACTTTGGCAAGAGGATCTCTGCCTCAGCAGCTAACTTAGGGCAGAAAGAAGAAGAGAGCAAAAGGGTGCAAAGGGAGTGTTGGAAAGCAGGGCTGCCTCTGCTGATAGGAAAACTAAGATAATTGCTCTAAGAAGGGGCACAATTGTTGGGGGTTCAACAATGCAAAACTGACTAATGATCTAAGCCTCTTCTAGCATATATGAAAAGAGGGACGGCTTTGATAGCCCAGTCATTGCCATTTTGATATTGTTGAACCCCCTGCAGATCTCCCTGATTTCAAATAATAGGTTTTGGCTGTAATGATGGCAGCAGAGAATTATCTAGAGTAGCTGTCTTTCTTGTCAGTGCATTTTTTTTCCTGCCAGAGATAAGGCAAAGTACCTATAGGATTTTCTAAAATAACATGGCTGACTTAGAGTTTTGCATCTTGGTGTGGGTAGTTGAGGGATCTCATTTGCTGGTCTTCCTTAGGCAGAAAAACATGTTAGACCAGGAGAGGAAGAAAGAGAGAAGGGATGTCTTCCTCATGTTTATGCTGTATGCGTCTACCACTTGACTGGATTTATTTCTGCTGACTGCCAACATGTGGCCCCTAAGGAATACTACTCCTGAGAGACTTAATTTTCATGTCCCACTTCTGTGACATCATCCCATCTATCTTCCCAGTTTTAATTACAATCTTCTCTGGTACTCCTGAGACAAGAGGAACTGACTTAAGTTGCAGCAAAAGAAATTTTACAGATCTAGATCAGATACAGGCTGCAATCTTATCCCTGTAATTTATTCAGGAGTATGTCCAACTGAATTCATTGAGGCTTATTTCTGAGTTGAAGTGGATAGGATTTCCCTTTTCAAACTTAAGAGATGATTCTCAAATATTTATTCTTCTATGAATGGCTAATTTATAATCATTTTATGGCCTTGCATTCCATAGCAGTGACTGATCTTGGCTCAAGCCAATAATATGAGTACTTGAAATTCACTGAAATTTCTTATTTTACCCATTCAAATGTTAATGCTGTGTATGATATTTTGCCTCAGATTTGATCTGTTTTAGTATCTTGTGTTTTAGCAAGCATTTGCTTATTTTTCACATATATACCCCACTTAAACCAGTCCCGCACTGGCTTATTAAAGCTATCCATGACATACATCAATAATATAATACTGTATAAAACTATCTGAAATTTCATAATATATCACTGTCAAAAATATTTTCAAAAATTAAATACTGATATGCCACTAAATTAAGCATTTAATACTATTACTTGCTTCAGCAAATACTAACAATCATTGTTTATTAGCTATTCAGTATTATGGAAAACTAAAAATGGTCACGTTACTTTTTAAATCTATTCTATAATACCAGTCAGATACTGTCAGAAATGCAAATACCACATATTTGTTCTGTATTTGATAAATGATTTATATCTGATATAAAAATTGGGTAAGATATTTAGCTTTGCTTCAACTTCACCTTGACTTAAAGCAGAAGTATGCAACCTAGTACCATTTGGAGGTTTAGGTGTCCTAAACCTTTGTCAGCATGGCCAGTGGCAAGATCTTGGGTGAGTTGTTGTTCCAAACAGCCACAGGCAAAAGGATGCTGTATTGTTGCCTGTCATGCATAGACCAAGATAGTTCTCTTTGTTTTCCTTCCACCTTGCAGTGAATGTCGTAGTAGTAGTTGATGGGAACTGTATCCTCCAATATACCCATCGTCAGTCACCTTGTTCCTGCCTTTCTGATGGGCAGCCTCTCTTGCCCCAACGCCCTCCACCAACTTACGGTGCTGTGCCCCCAAGCCCCATCATTCCCAGGGGCCCAGCTTGTGGTCAAGAAGCTGGACCAGCCCCATCACGCAGGACCCGTGGACTCAGCGTCCGCTGTTGCACCAAAGCCTGTTTGGGTGATGAAGAGGAACATGCTGAGCGGCACTTCCATCGGGGGCCACCCTGCAGTCGCCTTACCCCAGTGCCCTTGCCCTGCAGCCCTTCTGGGCCCTGGTTTGGAGTTGGATCCCTCAGTGGAGGCAGGCGAGGGGCTCGGGTTGTGAAGATCTGGGACCGGCAGCGATGCCCTTTGCTGGAAGAAGGAGATGTTATCGCCAAGGTGAATGGGGCTGACGTTCGAGATCTTAATCCTGGAGAAGTGGAGAGTGTGTTGCAGAAGCATATGCGAACAGGAGATGTGATCCTTCTGGTGGAAAGGAAAGGTGAGCGACATCAGCTCCAGGAGTACAGGCTGTGTGGCTTTCTCCCCAAGTCATTTGCTTAGATCTGCCAGGCTGGGCTGGCATTTTGCTTTGCTTTCCTTAATGCCTAAATTGATGATGACAGCTGAAAGCAATCAGTAGGGAGAGCTCTTATCACTGCTTGGGGGGTAACAAAGGACCAGAGGTTCAAATTCTCTGCCAGAGAAGAGGTACTATGTAATTCTGAGAAAGAATTCACATGAATACATCTAAGTTTTTAAGCTAATACAAATAGTTTGCAAAATGGCTGTAAGCAGGGTGCCATTATTACTCAACAATGACTTCATAGCTCACTTTAGTCACAATTGGAATCTCCTCTTGCATTAAAATCTTGCCTTAGCCACAGTTTTCATAAAAGCAGCAACACTGTACACTTATCACAGATGCAGTAGTGTTTCTTACAATGAATGAAGCAAAAAGGGGGAGACACATTCCTTAAAACATCCATTTATATGCATAGGGCTGCTGAGTCCTTGTGAATCTTTCCAAGACGCATGATTCTGATGATTAAATAATGAATATCTCTTGTAATTCACACTGCATTCTTGCATCAGGAGGCACCAAGTAACATTCAAGTATGTAAGGCTATCCCAAGACATTTTGATGCCTAAGGCCAAGTTGAGAGGATGCCCTCTTCCATCCCATGTGTAAAACAGTTGACTCTGACTTCAACACTGGCAATGGTCCTCCATTGCATCTGAAAACAGCAGTATATATTCAAAGCTATAGACATAACTTTGTCTTCCACCAAAGGAAAATGAATAAAGAGCTCAAGAGCATCTGCTGCTTGAAATGCTTGCTTCAGTTTGCCCAATTATTGGGTTAACCTGGTCCAAAGACAGTCACACTTGCTGTTTGAGGTGGTACAACTTGAAATGATTGGAGGTGGGAGGGCTTTGAGTCAGTGTTGACTCCTGGTGACTATTACTGTTCTTCACCTGCAAACAAAATCTTGCCAGACCAAAGCAACGATTTGCATAACTACAGATATACTTCAGAAAAAGCTAGGGTGAAGCTGTTTTAACCCTCTTTCTGCCAATCAAACTTTCTAAATTCTACCCACTCTTTGCCCTCTGGAAAACAGCCCTCCTTCCTGGGAATCCAGACTACATTCCACCACAGCAAGGTTTTTCAGAAGTGGTTTGCCCTTGCCTACATCCTGGGGCTGAAAGAATTACTGGCCCAAGGTCACTCAACTGGCTTCGAGTCTAAGGTGGGACTAAAACCTGTGTTCTCCTAGTTTCTAGTGTGGTGCTTTAGCCACTACACTAAATAATCTTAGGCTAGTTATTATACTGTAAGACTCAGACCTCCATTTTAGTATAATAATGCTGCTTTGCTCATGCTTATCTGCAGCAATTCCATCATATAGGCAGTGCTTTACAGTAGAACAAATCTTCAAACAAAAATACCACATTGGTCTTGATTCTTGCAAAGAAGCTTTTATAGAAGAGCAACACAGCTCTCATTCACACACAATATTCAGCAAATCCAGCTTCTCATCAGACCTGCTCTATTTTTATTGTAAATGCTTGTATTTTCAATGTGTGTTAAAAAACGGGTATAAATGTTGAAAATAGGTAAATGGCTTGCCTATGACACTCATACCATTTAATTCTACAAGTGAGTCATAATAAATTGTACTGTACTCCTGGAGTAAGAAAAACGTATTCTTGAGGGCTGAGAAGATGGGGTAATATCCCAGCTATAAATATTCTTGAGGGAAGATTGTAGAGAGTGATGAAAATATTTTATGCAAAAATTGTATCGTTTTTTAAAAATGAAATTTCAGATTTTGCAATACTGGTTTTGATTCTTCTCTATGATCTGTTTCCCAGTCTATCAGCATTTTAATTTTACAGTCTGATTGTTTTGGAATATATATGCATGATTTTGTTTCATTTGTTCAAAGGGTTGCCTTCATTGTTCAGTCAGCCTTCCCCAATCTGGAAATTGAATAATTGTAACAAGTAAGTCTCACTTATTGACTGCCTTATGCTGCAGCCATTCAAAATTACAATGATGCTTAAAAAAATTGCAACCAATCCCGATATTTGCAACTGTGGCACCATCCTTCTGTCATTGATCACCATTTCTGTATTGTGACAAGCAGAATTAATACAGAAGGTGGAAGTAAAATTGAAAGTCACAGTCACATGATTTTTCAGTTAAGGACTGTATTGCTTCATTTAATAACATGGGGGAAATAAGGTCATAAGCCCAGACATAGTTATGTAGTTTTCTGCTTAGCAGCCAAGCTGCCAGTCCCAAGTGCAGTTGCTAAGTGAGGACTACCTGCACTATATCTCATATGCACCAGATTAGGAGAGGCTGGATCAAATAGTGATGTTAGTATACAATGAACTTCATGCTTTTGTATATCAGCTCTTAAGAATAAAAAGTATTCATTAGGATGTCAAATCATGGTTTTCAGCATTTCAAAGCTAAGTGTAGACTCCACTGATATTCACACTTTTCTTCTCTGAAATCACAAGGAGGAAATCAGAAGTTTCTATTTGGGATTAAAGTCGTCTTCAAAATGAGCTCAACTTCTGCAGAATTCAGGGACATATCCATATAGTTTTCTTGACAGCAGAATTTGAATTTGACAGTTTGCCATTTCAGCTATAGCCCTGTATTCCCTGGAGGTGTCCCATCCAACTACGAACCAGATGTACCGCTACTTTCAAAATCTTAGCTCAATATCCCCTCTGATCCTAAATGCAGTTAGAGAGCTAGTTTGATAATGTAGCCAGGCTAGAAATCTGGAAACCATGAATTATGTTTTGGGCATGAAGCCAGCTGGGTGACTTTGGGCCAGTCATATTCTCTCAGTCCTAGAAAGAAGGCGAAGGCAAATCATTTATAAAAATCTTACCAAGAAAACATGAGGAACTAGTTCAGACTGTCACCAGGAATCAACACTGACTTGAAGACCAAAAAAAAGAAGTGATAAACCAAAACTGTGTTATCATGACTTATGGGCTAACAATAATAGTCCTTTATCCTAAAATTCTGATTGAAAACTGACTTTTCTATATAGAAAACAGCCAGGTTTAGCTTGCTTCCACAAATTAAAGTTAATAACCATAATTTAGCTAGACTTAGACAATATGACAAACTGCAATGTATCTGAAAGTGGACCAAAAGATTTTGAACATCTTACAACAGCATTAATAGACAACCAGAAACGTTGTAAGCCGTTAACGTTGTAAAGAATATACTTTCATGAGCTGGAGTAGCCTGCTGTCAAAGTTGATTGCCACATGTAAAGTGCAGCCTTGTTACAGCTCCAATTTTGTGTTGGCTTCTAAATACGGTAAAAATTTACTGATAACTCTTCTGAGACCTACTGGATAATGGAGGCTGGTCTGGACTAGTAAATATTTACTTAATTTAATTTATTCAATTTAAGCACTGCCAGAGTCAAAATTACTCTGGGCAGCTCACAGTGTAACCAAAATTTAAAATACAACAATTCAAATTAAAATCAAAAAAACAAGTACACAGAATACTGCAGCATTGCTGAATAGAAGTGGATCCCAGATAACATCCAGATGGAACACATTCCACATTACGCTGTGTTGAAGAAAGGCAGAATATCTCTGATATAAAACAGATTTTAGTCAAGATTTGGATGGTATAAATTCATTTCAGCTCTTAATGGAAAATTCTGTTTCTTTCAAAATGAAAGCTAAGTTTAGCAAATACTGTTTTGATTGATGGCTTTCATTTGGAAAGATCTATCAAATTGATTTAAAATTGTACATTCTCATTTCAATTATTGACTCAAAGGTAAAACTTAATTATTTGCTATTTTTGTGTTTCACCATTCTTCCAAGAGTTCAAAGGACACACATAATACCTCCTTCAGTTTTATCGTCACATCAATCCTGTGGTGTGAGTTAGGCTTTCCCATAGTGATTCACTGAGATTCATGACTGAGTGGAAATTTGAACCTGAATTGCCATAGTCTCAGTACAGTGATTTAAGCACTACTAGACTGTACTGGCTTTAAGAATCAAAACCTGTATGAGGAGTCGTAAAAACTAGGTATGAGTATACCAAGGTTGTGGTGTGGCCAAATCCCTGTTGAAAATATTAGAACATTTGGTTCTGCAGTTTGGCGATACCCTAATAGAATTTTCCCTCTGCCCTTTTTGTTCTTACAGGTCACTACTCCCATAGGCATCTTCAGGAAAACTGCTCTTTTAGACAACATTTCTTGCCCAACTCCACTCACAATAAAGAAGGCCCTCAGGTTGTTTCTAACTCTTGGGGAGGTCCCCCAGGTGACACTTTGACTGTGACCAGTTTTGTGGGTCCTGAACCTCGAAATGTACTTGTGTGTCCTGCTCGTTGTTCCCAGAGGCTGAGGAGGCCTCGGCCAGCAGGAGGGACTGGGGAACCCATAAGTGTGGATGGCCCTAAAGAACAGCATGGATGTAACATTGCACTATCAGCAGATGGAGCTGCAGCTGGAAGAACTGGTAAGGAGAACGGAAAACATGGGGAATAGTCTGCATCTGTTTCTTGCCAAAATTCCAAACATTGTACTTAATCATGTTCTTTGAGCAGATTCCATAGATTTGCATAACATGCCTTTATATGTAGTTTGCTGCTGTCACTGATGCAACTGCTTTAGAAATTAAAACAGATGAGCTCCCCTTAAACAAAATCCAAAATACACAATTGCTTAATTCTTGCATTAGGTGATGTTACAAAAGAGTGCAGATTTCTGGGTTATCAGAAATCCCACATCAAGACAGGTAATGCAAAAAGCAAAGAATTAGAAGAAGGAAAGGAATTAGGTTGCGTGTGGTCATCAGATCTAATTTAACATTATGAAGACTTTGTACGCTATATTTCTCACTAGTAAGTTGCATTATATCTGGCATTCTCGAAGAAGAATGACTTAACATCTGGCATTCTGGATCAAAGAAGAATGACTTAACATACACACTTCCTCAAATATGTGAGAATCTAGATCAATTTTTTTTACCTTAAATTATAGGGAGAGCAGCTGCTAGCTTCGAGAACAGAAGTAAGGAGAAATACAACCACCATTATATCAACAAAGCTGAAATTAATTAAAACAGTTGACAAATTAGAGGCTGGAAGGAATATAATATTCAAAACAGAAAAACTCTTCTGATAGGAGAAAATATTCTGGTGATAGATTTCAGCTTGTTAAATTCTGTATTTAAGTAAAAGAGGGTCTAGCTTCAGAATCTGGTATGTAAATTATTACAGTTTATTCCCATTGCATAGTTCTGTAGAATCTCCACAACAAAATGCCATGTTCTACTTGTCATTTTCAAAATAATACCTTTGAAAAAAGCCTAAGGTTGCCAATCATTGTCGTATAAAGCATCTCAGCCAGACGTCTTTCAGTATATCTGTGCTACAGTCGTTGTTCAGTTTCAAGAGGAATAGTTATGTTGCTACAAAAACACCAGAGTCATGTGACATCTTAAAGATTGCACATGCATGACTATAGAATTCGCATCCATGAAAGCATATAGTAATAAATATGTTAATTTTAAAAGTATCACATGGCTTTTTAAGTTGGGGGAATCTATTTCTTTTCTTCATGGAGTGGTAAAAGGTAAAGGTAAAGTTTGCATATTGGGAGCAGGGTGGGGAAAGAAAACTAATGCTAAGAATGCTAAGAAGCAGTCCAGCTTAGTAATAAAGCAAAGGTAAGGTTGGCATAACTTTGTAAACAACCTTCTGATCCAATAATAGAATGGGAAAGCAAATGTGATTGATTTCTCATAATTTGAGAAAGCACCTGTCTCTCAGCCTGTCTTGTGTTTAGAGAATTAGAAGTTTTAATTGTGGCTTCCATGTGAGAGTAAAATAACTAGGCACTCTCTACTTATGTACACACACATACACACCCACATGCACAGAGCAACTTGCTCCTCCTGGTTCTGAACAGGTTAAGCGTCAGGCACTCCATTCCCTCCCCTGAAAGTCCTTGGTTTATCAGGCAAAGGGAAGAATTCCTGAGAGGAGTCAGAGAAAAACAGCAAAGCAGAACAGCCAGGAGAGAGGACCCACTCCCCGTTTTAACTTCTGTCCTGATTGTTTTATCATCCTTCTCTACCTGAAAATGTTTGAACAAGTCCAGACCTTCCTACGCCACATCCAGGATTTCAGACGTAAATATCCACTGCCTGCCATTTTATTTGTAGTTGACTTGGGGGAGGGAGAGAGAGAAAGGGGTAAAACAAAGGTAAATTTGGGGAAGATTAGTTTCTCTGTCCTCTGTGGGGGTCCAACTTACCAAGGCTGAAACTGGAGGAGGAGGGAGGGGATCAAAGTGGAATTCTTGTAAGTTTCAAGGCAGCTGCATATTTTTCAAAAACCCTTGTTGGGTTGTTTACTGTAAGTGATCAGAAAGTAATTTTATTCGCATCGAAATCCTTCAGCTTGTTGGAATTGGGGGTGCACTGAAGATGTTAGGAAGTAAAAGATATGTTGTAAGATCAAAGGGTGCTGACTGGAATATCTGAGTAGCAGAAAGAATGTGCATTGGAGCCCATTTGGCTGAATATTGGCAATAATAGCAGGTATAAGTTTATCCCATCACCAACTCCCAACTAGAAAAAAATCTGGAACTGATTTTTATCTTAAAAACTGTGTTTAGTTCTGGTACTGAAAACAAAAAGAATGGAAATGCTTTAATTCTCTTCTCCCTCCCAGACACACCTCACGTCCTCTTCAAGTGTTTTATTTTGGGGCTTTTTGCATTTGCCTTTGACTGGCTGAGTGTGAAATTCAAGTGAATCAACAAACCAGTTTCTGCAGCTAGATGTCTTCTCATCCTGATGCATGTTGTAGGGACAAAGGATAAGGTGGTTTCAGGGACCCACCTGAGGAAGAACAATGTTTTTCCTGGAGGGCTGTGCATTTTTTTCTAGGTTAGACTGGATAGGCTTCCAGGTGGAGAGCTCTTAAACTTATCAAACCAAAGAAAGTTAAGGCATTCTGCAACAATTCCATGTTTTCCTCTGAATACATTTTCTTTGGAAAGAAAAATCATGGAAATGAGAAACTATAGGGGCTTTGCAAAGGAAGAACATTACAATATGGATCTCTTGTTTTTTTAAAAAAACATAAATGAGTAGTAAAAGACCTCATCTGGAACAATCTTAAGTATTCTTGGAAACCGGTGGGCTGCAGTTTTCTTTTTTATCATTTGATGATAAGCCAATCTTGTTTAATAAATTGTAGGTTCAATTCAACTATGAATCTTTTCCCTTTTCTTGCAGTAATGCTTAGGAACATTCTAGACTAAAGGGGCACAGGAAGCACCACCGAGGTAGCTGCTGTGTGCATGGGAACATAGTCAAGACAACCTTGGAGGATCTCATTGGTGTTCTGAGGCTACTATGAGCTAAGGAGAGTGAGTGAATATATATAGATTAAGGGTATCTGCTTGTCAGACAGCACAATTCAGTGGCAATATGTGGCTATGGAAATCTCCCCTCTAGTGCCCTAGCTAACTTAAGTACTGTATTCAGGTTTGGGAAGGTAAACATTGACAAATATGCAGATAGCTGATTCCCTCATTATACAGCATGAGGAATTTACATTTTAGGTATGCTTATTCCCCTTTCAAATGTACTCTGCTTTTCAATATATTTGGAAGGAAGGTTTTATTTTTTAAAAAAGTATACAGGAAATAGTGACTTTAATTAGTCTTTTTCTTGATCATTGAGAACAAAATGTCCAGGAGATGGGATGGTGGAAGAGATGTTGTCAAGACAGAGTATGCATGTGGAATTACCTCTGAGTTTAGGAAGAGGGCAGCATGAGAGTAGGCCAGGATCCCAAATAAGTAGATTTGGGAACATCTTGGTCTATGCAGATGATTTAAAGCAAGAAAAATGTTAACCTGTAAAATTTAATAATGTACATCCACTAACATTTTCACCTAATTATTCCTTTCACCCACCCCTGAATCCACACTTAATTAGAAGGGACTAAAAGCCATTTTGCAAGCTCATAAAAGTGTTCTTTACTCCAAGCTTCTTCTTGCAGACTGGCCTCAAGTTGCAAGAAGTAGTAGATTTGCTCAGGGTGCCTGGATCTGAGGTATAGCTAAATCTCAAGCCGCTTCTCAGGGAGAAGTAAAAAAAATTTAACTAATTAACCAAATTAGTTAAATAATATGTCCCTGGATATGGTGGAAGGTTCCTGAGATGGAAATAAAGCAATTTAAAGTATACATACAATTTTGACTCATTCTTTTCAGCAAGATTTTTGCAAGAGAACATCTTGGTAGATTGTGTCCTAAGTTAATTAGTATTTATGTAGCAAGAAAAGGGACTGCTATTTGGAATTTCCACCTGGGAGATCAGAAAGTCCTAAAGAAGAACAGTTTTATGGGGAAAGTTCTCATCAGATCCTCATTTTGGGAAAATGTATATTCTTTTCTGAGATAGAATAGAACTCTGGACTGTCATCTGATACAGGGTCACACATCAGTAACAGTAAATCTATACAAATATGTAAAGAATAATTGAATTGACTAGAGTGGTATCTGAGAACTGAAATGGTTGATCATTTTAAAAGATTTGGTACTGTTTTCTTTCCATATTTACTTTTTTAATGTATTAAAAGTAAAACATTTACTTTAAAAGAAAAATAAACAAGGAACAAATGAGCAAAAAGAAGAAGAAAATGAAAAAAGAAAATAATAATTGGTATAGAAATAATAAGTAGACAAAGGAATTAGCATAATTGTACAGTTAGTGCTCAGTGTATATTTGATTAGAAAATAACTCTAGAAAACATTGTGTTTAAGTAGTTTTAACAATGTAAGTAAGAATTTAAATCTCTGGACTAAGTTCCTAAATTTCCAGTATCTGTTGTTTAAAAATATAAAAGAAAAAACTACTAAAAACACTGTAGGTAATTATTAATTTCTGATTTCCCCTTTGTCATTCTCTGATTATCATGCAATATTTATAGACATTTGGGAAAAAATGTATGGGTATGTTATCCTCACTTACTGATCCATCTGCTCTCTCCTTTCAGCTAGTTCCCTGGTGCCCCATCAGAAAGAGAGCCCTTCTCATCAGGAAGATATTGGCCTCTTAGCCCGGCTGACCCATAGTGATGTTGGGAGTGTCTTCCGTCAGGCAGGCAACCGGGTGCGCATGAAAATCCGTAATCGCACGGAGGCAGGTGAGTGATGATGTCAGGGAGAAACAGAAGAAGAATTGGGGGAAGAAAAGGGAAGTGGACACCAGAGGCCCAAGAAAGGAGGAAGAGGAGGTGGATTGATGCTGGTGGTCTGGAGTAATGAGAAGAGGAAACATGGGATAGCAGGCAGCTCTTTCCCCACACTGATTCTGTCCATTTGCTTCCAGGAGTTTCCAGTGATTTAAACTCTGCTGATATTGATGTGGGGGAATGTCCATGGATCCCCAGATCTCACCTTACTCAGCCTCAGGTATTGGACTGCCAAAACCCAGCATGGTTTAGGAAGGTTGGCATGTTAAAGTGACAAGGGACAAGGGAAATAGGAATTGTATGAGGAGCCTGGTAGCATATTTTATGACTTAAGACATTTCATTAAAGGGCATGAGCTTTCGTGAGCTGTGGCTTGCTTCTTCAAGTTACTTCATGAGCATTTGCAGAGTATATTTTCTCCAGTATAGATGCTTCTGAGCCTGACATTTTTAACTTCCCCATACCTTAGGAGTTCTGAGGAGGAGAACTGCACCTCATGAAAGTTCATGCCCTTTAATAAAACTTGTAAATCAGAAAAGATGCTACCAGACTCTTCTAAAAAAATATAGAGGTTAGACTGAATTAGAGATACCTAGAAGGGTTCTTTTGCAAGCTGACTCTACTAAGACTTGCCTTCTTTCCTGCTTCATACTGGTCCTGCCCACACTGGCCTTTCCATCTCAGGATTAGCTCTCCTTGTCCCACTGACACACCTCTTCCTCCACTGCCATTACAGGCATTAATATCTGGGAGGGCAGAACAAGGTGCCCATCTGCCAACTGGTCAGGAGATACAGAATGGGTGACAGGTCAACCTGGAGGGAAATGGGGAGTTGGGTGGTACTTATAATTTCATTAGAAAGGGAATGGTAGAATAATTAGTCAGTACCTATTTATCTCCTTGGATTTTTACATGCTTTCGAACTGCTAGGTTGGCAGGAGCTGGATCAAGTTACTGGAGCTTACCCCGTTATGCGGTAGCGCTTGGGTCTCAAATTGCCAACCTGCCAACCTTCCGGTTGACAAGCCCAGTGTCTTAATCACTAGACTACTGTGTCCCTTTGTAAATAAATACTATGGTATAATTAAAAGTAACCAAAAGAGGTTCAAGAGTCAAAAGAGGGGTGCCAAAGAGAGGTACAAAATAAGTTATCAAAAATCAAGATGATGGCCTCATCCTTGTGATCCAAGCCACTCCTCTTTTTTTGCATGGACTGGGGCAGGCCTTGGGCAGTACAACCACAGCCACCATCTTGACTTTTTTTACCTTCTCCATGGATGGCCATGAAGACAAGTCTCAAATCCTGCAGAGATTTCTTCTCCTGAAGATTCAGTAAATCTATGGGAAGCATAGTTAATGTTTTCTGTTAGTTGGGTTAAAAATCTTAAACAACCTGTGCACATCTAGCACATTCAGTTGAGTCTGAGATCCTATGGAGACACTCGACTTTCTAACTCGCTTTCTTCCTAGGAATTCATTACCATTTTAAGTTAGAAATCCACATGTCAGGTTCAGCTTTCCCCAGTTTGATTCTTTTCACATGTGTTGAATCCACAATTCAACAGTTTTGGTATCCCCAATCCATCTGAAAGCATTACATTGGGGAAAGCTGAGATAACATATAGACAGATAGGGAGGATGGCTGGCTGGCTGGCTGTGGCTGATGAGGCAGCAAGTAGTTGAGAGTAGCTCTGCAAACTCTGTAATCGGTCAGGCACAGTGCATTCCCCTGGTTGATGTTTGTGGTCTCTAGCTAATTGCAGGGAAAGCCTGCCCATTTATTTGCAGTGGATCAGAATGTGTCTCTAGAGCTCAACCACTTCCTTGTTACATTGGATGAGTATTGTCTTCCTTTTGGCTTGCATGAGGCAGAAAAGTAAATTGTATAATTTAATAAAAGATATTAACATTATTATCCTGCAGATCAGATCACATTTTATTTACAGTGAGAGAACTCAACAGTAATTTGTGTTCAATTGTATTCCAGCTCAAATGCCTTAGTATTGTTCACATATGACTCTTACATTAAATGATGATTGGCAGTGCACCTCCACCAATCTTGGATCTTTCAAGGTTGAGGCAGTTTTTTTTAATAAATAAACAAAATAATATGTTTGCTGCCTTGAGTTGTTTATAAAATAATAAAGGCAGGATACAGATAAATACTAAAATAAAGACATAATTCTATTGTCATAGATGACATTATTTTCTTTTTTGTAGCATATCAAACAGTATTTTTCATTAGATTCAGTTCTCACAATCTCATTGAGAATAACCAGATAATGTATATACATTATAAAATGTATATAAAATGTGAAAAATGTGTCCTAGCCCAGTGTTTCTCAGGTCAGAAACTTTAAGATGTGTAGACTTTAAGATGGAAGTCCACATAGCATAAAGTTGCTGAGATTGAGAAGCACTGGGCTAGCCTATTTGCAACGCCACAGTAGTAAATGGGTTTTATTCTGAAAGATGTAATTGTTGGCACCATCATGATCCAAGAGCATTCCTCCTCTTGAGTACATGCAAATACATCATTACCCATATTTAATGTTTCTCCTGAATGTATAGATTGCAGGATATCTCAGTGATTTCTATTACAGGAAAGTCACTTTAGTTTGGCCCCTAAAATAATCACATTTAGTTTGGCCCCTAAAATATTTTTTTTTATTTACATAGTTTTTCTGTGGTTACTGTTGTTAAGAAAAGTCATTGGATCAACAGTCTTCTCTGGATTGTGATCTCTCCTTGCTCCACAGGAGGCTGGCCAATATTCTGTGGAGCTGCTACGTGGGGCCAGTGGATTTGGATTCAGTCTAAGGGGCGGAAGTGAATATAATATGGACATCTACGTTTTAGCTCTTATGGAAGGTGGGCCAGCTCAGCAATGCGGCAAAATTCAGGTATGTGATATTCTCAGGAAATTAGCACCAATGGAAAGTAGCTGTAGTTGGGCAGATATGGTTGCATTCCCTAAATGGGGAACTCTCTGTGTTCCAAGCAAGTCATGGGCATAAGTCTGTATAGTTAAGAGTTCCTATCAGTTTGATTCAGGAAGCTTATAAGACTTGTTGAGACTTGCAGATGAAAGCAACTTTCTCTCACACACACCCTTGAAACTTTCGCTGATGTATAATCTAGCATAGATTGGATAGAACATAGATTGGATCAAGAATAGCAGTCAGCTTTCTAGTCCTACGTTACTGCTACTTAGTAAAGGAGCATATGTGTTGTATCCAATTTCAAGTTGTTATATATCAGTTTTCCTGGTGTCCTCCATTTGTTAAAAAAATTAATTCAGAATTCCCCAGCCGAACCATTACAGATAATTATTTGAGTTAAAGTCCGCACATCTGGAGGGTGTCACAATTGGGGAAGGTTGCTATAAATCATCTGGCATCATGTGATACAATTATTTTTCCTTCTCCTCTTTCCATTTTTCTTTCCTCCATTTCCTCCAAAAGACATGGCAAACTATTTTAGACATATTCAACCGACCCAATATAAACACCACCAGAAAGCACCAAGGACTTCACACATTCAGTCCATTTACCTAACCTTCAGTTTCTTCAGACCCCATTTGTTCTTCATCAGAAGAAATCTGACCATCCATAGAAATATTGGAAAAGTTTCAGGCATCTACTTAACTCTATGATTGTACACCAGCATATTTCCCAATTCTCTTCACACCTAAGGAGATATTAAAGATAGGAATTCCTGTCTTTGGTGTGATTGTGATCCAGAGTTTCCTTTTTTGACAATTATCACTATGATGCTCTGTATTAATACAAACTATGCAAGTCTGTGAAGACTCTCACTCGTCCAGGATAATTGCATCGCAACAAAAGTTTAAAAAACAGGCATCTGGATTGGATTT
>JANHZU010002119.1:240135-256623 GCA_032468055.1 Acrochordus granulatus | reverse complement strand
CCTGCAAAGTTGCCTAGAGAGGGCCAAGTAGCTGGCTGTCTTAACGTTATGGCATAAACTACCCACCATTCCTGGTCTTCGGAAAGGCACCAAAGATCTTTTTCAGTCGGCATTCAATTGCTAATTCAGTGGTGAATAGGTGGTTTCTTAATGTTTTCTTTTGAAATTATTTTAATTAGAGGTGGAATCTGTGATTTGGGGAATATTAACATCTGATGTTGATGAACATAAATATGCACTACAATAGTTTGTATGCATTTACTCACCAAACTCTAGGCAGTTTACAATATTAGGAACCTTGTAACACCATTATATCATCAAAACCAAAATACTTATCCATATCAGTGGTTTCCTTTATTAAATATCTTCCTTTACAAAAGTACTTTTACTTTGAGTCAAATCAGATTTACAAATTCTTACTCACTTCCTTATTCTGGTTTCATGCATTTCTTAGAGAGTGGCCTCTTGCCATGACACTCCAAAGCCAATTTTATCTTTGCCCATGGCCTTCTGTATTTGCATGTTCAAAGAAGTGTATTAAATTACAGTACTTTACTTGGCTATATCAAAAGCAAAGGTTTACGTTAGCTATAGAAGGTAAAAACAAGCTATATCTGAACAATATTTTACTGACATATTAAACTTTATTTTGTACTACAAAATACAGTTAGTGTCATTTTGGGAAATGTTTTATATGTCGCTTCCTCTTCCCAAATATGTAAATTGGCAAGTTTATTTAAAATGCAAACAAATGTTAATTATGAGCCTTTTTTCAAAGGTCCATTGCCTTGGGCCTAAGCATCCACTGAATTATTAATGTCTTTTCCAAACATTTTCTCTGTTAAAAGTGGGGATGTTTATGTGTCTGTAGCAAATAAAACCTTCAAATCAAGTTCAACTCCTCAGAGCTTTTTTATTTATGCATGTAGTTATTTTGTCAATGATGTCTAAGTAGTTGGGCTGTTACAACTTTCTAGGATGTTTTTCAGTTCTCCAGCCCTGAGACCTTCTGGTGGTCTCCCATCCATTGTCAGCTCTTTAAGCTAAAAAGCTTAAAGCTTTTTAGAGATCAGCCAAGTTTGCCTAGGTGCACTGACCTCACACAACTATGTTATAGAGCTTATACAGTGAATGACTGGAAGCCCTCTACTGTGTATGTCTGTATCAGACTTTAAGTGTATGTACAGTAGTATATACTAATAGTATTTTTGAAAAATGGCCTCCTCTCTCTTCTGTAAGCTAGAATTGCCATGGAAAAATTTATGTCTTGTATGACCCAGGCATTGGCAATCGGGTACCTTTCAGATATTCTGAATTATGTTGCCCATAAATGTTATCTAGCAATAGAATTACTGAGAGGGAATGAAATGTTTTATTGTTGATATTCATAAATTGGCCCTCACATTGTGGCAGCATTAACTTGAAGATTCAGGGGCTCCCAAAAATGGCCGGATACTCTGTGTAAGTCTTGAGCTGCCAACCTTAGTTTATGTTATGCACCAACACGGCAAGTCTCTACAACTGGTGTGTAGCCTCAGCAAAGAGAGAGAAGGACAGGAAAGTAACAAGACACGTAGTTTTTATAACTCCGTTTTTAAGATGGGACATTGCTATTCTTCCTAACTCAGCATAATGTTGGTGTCCAAATTTGGTGTTGAGAGAGAAGCTGAAAAAGAAAGAATTTTCCCACCTTGTTTGCCACGCTGTTTTCTTTCTGTTTTTTCTGTTTCTCTTCCCCCACGCTGTTCTTTTCTACTCTCCTAGATTGCATGTATCATCATCCTTATCTGCTATGGGGCATCCAGGTCATATCCCTACACAGGTTTGGCAGTCTTCATGATGATTTACTGCATTGTCATGTTTATCATCTTCATGTGTGCAATACACCTCCAGGTCACTTTCATCCACTGGGGATGGACGGTAAGTTTCAGTTCCACTGGGATGGGGCGAGGGATTCCTATGCCTCTCTCTAAAATTTATTTGTTTAACAAAATGTCTAACTCCCATTCCTTGATCCATACAGACTCTGTGTGACTTTAAAATAGTAACACTCAGCTATGATGGTTCCCCAAATAAAGGTATGGGAACATCCTCTTTAAAAAGCAAGGAGGATTGGTGCCATCAGTCCTCTGGGAGTAAGGTGATCTATAATGTGGATCCACCATCAGAAAGATCCATATTCCATGGGCCTTGGGGCAGGAGACCCTCCGTAGTCCCTCCCTGGATATCATAACTGCATGAACAGATTATATTTGCAAGGCATTAGCTGATATAATAAGAGAGCAGTGGCTGAGTGGTTAGGATGCTGGGCTTGTTGGCTGGATGGTTGGCAGCCCGAGTTCGAGACCAAGCAGCACATAATGGGGTGAGATCCCATTACTTGCTCCAGCTCCTGCCAGTCTAACAGTTCGAAAGCATGTAAAAATGAAAGTTGATAAATAGGTACCACCTTTGGTAGGAAAGATAACGGCATCTGTGCACCTCATGCCAGCCACATGACCACAGAAATGTCTTCGGACAACACTGGCTCTTTGGCTATAAAATGGAGATGAGCACTCCCTAGAGTCGGCCGTGACAGGCAGGGAAAACCTTTACCTTTTCACCTTTTTTATCTGATGTAACTCAGTGCTGAGAATGGGTGAATGTAGTAAGAAGTTCCACATTTGAAGCCAGTCATATCCTGGCATTTGTGTGAAATGGTCAAAGGGAAGCATTTTTGCATTAATTTGTTTTTCTCTATTTTGCATAATAATCTATACCTTTCAAAGAAAGATTTAGCCTTGCTGCCAAACCATTTATCCTTCCTCAAATGATACACTTCCAGAGGTACTGCTATTCTAACTCTCAAAATTCTCAGCTAGCATGAAGGGGCTTGTAGTACTTCAGAGGTCCACCACCTGACATCCCTTTGGTGATTTGGCCCATCTACTACTTTTGCTCTATGTTTACGTATGTTACAATTAAATATGATGATCACAGTTCACCTCCAGCCAGGCATGTTATACTTATCCCCACCTTTTCCTTATAAATTTAGCATTTGCCAAACATTTGGGGTTGCTTCCAAGGCTTTGGGATGCCATATGCAGCTCTAGAAGGCTGTGCACATTTGAACTGTAATAAGAGTCTACTTGTAGGAGCCTATATATATATTGTGCTTACATGAAGACAAGAATCTCAAGGTACTTATATTGAAATTTTGGTACAGCATTCCAGTTTAATATATAAGACTACAATCTTACATTTGCCTCCCTAAACTCAGGAGGAATGTGTTACTACTATTTAAAAAAAGAATCATGTAATTCATTTTTTAGCAAGTGAAGAAAAAAGGAAAAGAAGAAAAGGTGCATAGATTTTTTAAAAATAGAAAAATAATGTAAAGAAGGAAGAAGTTGTTTTTTAAATTTTTTATTCCACCTTTATTCATATATAACTCAAGGTGGTAAGCATACCAATATTCCTTCTTCATTCTATTTTCCCCACAACCACAACTGGTGAAGTGAATTGGGGTGATAGAGAGTTACTGGCCCAAAGTCACCCAGCCAGTTTTTCATGTCTAAGGCAGGAGTAGAATTCACAGCCAGCAGAAAACCACATACATTAACCAAGCACTCCACTACCAAAGTAACAACCAACCTCCTACAAGAAGAGCTGTGTAAGAACATTATTCACATGGGTACAAATATATTGCAGCAACCCAGAATACCAGAAGAAGGAAACAGACTCTCTATACAACATCTTCCAACAAAGTGGATATCCGTCCAAATGTATCAAAACACTTCAACACAACAAGCTATAAAAAGCATAACATTACCATATCTCAACAACCAGTAGAATATTACAACCACAAGGCATAATCCTAACACACAATCCAACTTAAGGCTTCCAAAACAGCTTAAATAAACCATAGGATCCAGTACCCCAAGAAGAAAAAAACAGGAGTCAGTGTAAGAACTCCATTAGCCACCATATAAGACAGACAGCTAGAAGTCAATAAGCACTAACTTATAGCCAGAAGTCACAATGAAAACTCCTTAATTTTAGGAGTCAGAAGATACAATGAAAACTCCTTAATTTTACAACAGATGGACAGACTCAACATAGTTTCAACTGGGAAACTGTGAGCATCCTAAAAAGGTAAAGGTTTCTCTTTTCCAGTCGTAGCAGACTCTAGGGGGCAGTACTCATCTCTGTTTCATAGCCGAAGAGCCAGTGTTGTCCAAAGACACTTCTGTGGTCCTGTGGCCGGCATGACTATACGCCGAGGTGCACGGAATGCTGTAACCTTTCTCACCAAGTTAGGTGGTACCTATTTATCAACTTGCATTTTGCATGCTTTCAAAATGCTAGGTTGGCAGGAGGTGGGACAAATAATGGGATCTCACCCCATTGCATGGTGCCTGGATCTCCAGCTTGGGCTGCTGACCTTCCAGCCAACAACCCATCAACTTAACTGCTTGACCACTGTGCCCCCATGAGCGTCTTAGACCAAGCTAAATCCAAAAATCACCAGGGAATTCCTGGAAACATGGCATTCAGAGAAGGCAGCCATGAATAGACACATAGATCTAAATCATATTTGCACACCATTCAAAAGAGACAATAAAGAAAGTTAAGAAGGAAACAAAAAGAGAATACATTATCTTCAGTAGCCAATACCCAGGTAAGCAGGGATTAACACCAGACAAACAATCAAGCAGAAAACAAAATCCTAATCAAGGAATTACCAAAGAAAACCACACCCCCACCACCGTTGTCATGGCAAACTACTATATATAAACAAGAAACAAAGCCCGTACTCATTAGCACTGATGATGTTACCTTGTCGGGTAATGAAACATTTGCAGCAAATAGCCAAACTCAGAGAGCACCAAGGACTCCACAGTTCATCCCTGTTCTACATATATTCTCTTCTAGTGTTATGTAAGTTAGGATGGGTAACCATTAAAATTTGTTTAAGAAATAGAAACGGATTACATTTTAAATATTACTTTAAGTAGCTGAATGTACTATATCACTTTAAAAACTACCAATTACTACTAATGTCCAACGAGTATTTGAATATCAACAGCAATCATCAACCCAATATAAATCATAAGATTTACAGTTATTTCTACCCAAGTAACGAAAGACTCTATGTGAAGAGGAATCCATATTTCAGACGTGGTACAAGTCTGCATATAGAGTTATCATCCGAACATGGTTTCCAAGGGGGATTTAATTCTGTAAGAACACATAGCAGTTTGTGTTCTGGCTGGATTAGTTTAAAGCCTAACCCAGACCCCTTCAAGATTAACCTTTCCCTTTCTTCTCCAAAGACTTTTATCCGAGCTGTTATCGGAGCAGTGGCCTTCATCGTGACTGCCATCATTGTCCTCGTTAGCCGCCCAGATGGAGCAGCGGTGGCTGGTGGGGTAAATATCAAAAGAATGATTGATGGAGCGGGTGGAGAAAGGAAGCCAGAATGATGACTTAGCAAAAATTTTGAACATTCGAGAACATGTGTCAAACAAGGCGAGGCCTGCTTATGATGGGATCACATTAGTTGGAGAATGCTGTAGTAGCGAGGGTGGGAAACCTGTGCTCCCAGAACTACACTTCTGAGAACCATCTGCCATTGCCCATGCTTGCTGCGACTGCTGGGAATTGCAGTTCAGCATAAGAGTTACAAATTTCTCAATGCTGCTTGTGAAAAGAAGCCAATTAAAAAAAGAAAAGAATCAGGCAAGATACAAGGACTGGTTCACATCTTGGATTAAGTGGAGGCCAAACATTTGTGCTCCAGCAATGAACACAATGGTTTATGCCAGTGTTACCGATGAACCAGCCTATTATAGCTTCTAAAACAATCCATGATACATCACACTTTTAAATCTTATCATGGTAGAAGGCCTTCAGATGACAAAATTAAAAGCGTAGTTGCTTAAGGTGAAAAAAGAAGCAGGACAACTCAATTATAGAAATAAAATTAGATTATAATACTTTCTGTCTGCGGGATGTTTCTGGCCCAAGTTTGTATCATGCATTTGCCTGCTTCACAATTTTATAGGAGATCCAGATAACATCTCAGTGTAGCTCTGAATTGTTTTCTCATTGCTTGTTCTTTTTTTTTTTTTGCTCACCAGGGAAAAAAAAAGAAAAATCCATCAAGGGGGAAAAGATGGAAGAGCTCCAAATCTGTTTAATTGATAGCACTAGGAGTTGTCCATCTAGAAAAACCCTCACCTTATTACTGAAAAAACATCCTGAGTCCCCAAACTAAATTTGCATTGCCTTTCAATAGGTGGCTTCAATTCTGACTGGAATCCTCTTTGGCTATGATGCATACACCATCTTGCCTATGCTCAGGAAGTCCCACGTAGCAGCTCCCTCCGGTAGGTCTTCTGGGTTGAAGGCAGTTGGGGAGGTGAACTTTTTCACGTGGCTTTTAGATGTCTTTTCTTTCTTGTATCAATCAGAATATCAGGACTTGCTTTATGGAAATTGTGATGGTATTCAGATTTCCGGTGTGGATTTCTGTATCCATACATACTATGGGGCATACTATTGCTAAACCCAGTAGGGAAAATAGGGTCCTCCCACAGGGTAGGGACAATAGGGTAATTCTTTTCTCTGGAATTACCATTCTTTTCTTAGATGCAACTGTAGAATATCTGCATGATTTATGATAACTCCATTGCATTCCAGTGTGCTTTGAGTAATGATGAGCAGTGTGGAGAATTCTGCTTGAAGTCCAGTGGTTTTACGAAACATGGAATGGTAATTAACAGATGTAGACATCCAATGTTGTTCTTCTGTTAAAGAAGTATACAATGGGAGCAATGGAAATTATAACTCAGCATGCATTCATTGTAGTCTTAGGATGAGTATTATTTATCTATTTGCTAATTACTTATGTCACTCCAGTCACTTCAACTTTTAAATGCCTTAGAATTCCTCCATTCAGTACTAAAGTAAAAAAAGATGCAATAAAGAAAAAAATAAATCAACAGATAAGCCATAATCAAATAATTATTGATGTTCTTCCCTATCCCAATACAAGGTGCCACCTCCTTAGGAGGCAGCATCCCATATAATCCCTGCTGGCTCTCTGAAAGAGCCAAATCATCACTGTCTTCCAGGACACTAATAGGGATGGGGCTATCCTTATTTCTGGAAGCAGGCTCTTCCCAGAGTGATGAAGGTACCACCAAGAAGACTTCCTCTTGGAGTCTTTGATCATAACCCAATCAAGCCCCCTCTCCTGGATCTTATTTATGAAAGCCTTTGATCCTATCAATTATGGTGACTTTCTGGATTGCCCATATCTGGTTTCCAAAGCTTACTTTGCTCTCCCACCATCTCAGTCCTGCCGTAGGTCATGCGTCCCATACCTCACCCAAACCAAAAATAGTCCAAAGAATCCACTTCATTTTGAATTACCAGCATTACATTTTTATTTTTAATAGATCTTTTAATGCTAGTACATTTTTAATGTACAATATTGTTAATGTATATTCATTAAAATAACTATTCCTTGACAACCAAATTGCACATCCATTTATTTATTTTTTATCTGTATTCCACCTTTATTATTTTCACACATAACTCAAGGCAGCAAACATATCTGACGCATCTTCCTCCTCCTATTTTCCCCACAACGCCCTGTGAAGTGAGTTGGCCCGAGAGAGAGGGACTGGCCCAAGGTCACCCAGCCGGATTTCGTGGCTAAGGGTTAGAATTCACGGTCTTCGGGTTTCTAACCTGGTGTCTTAACCACTAAATCAAACTGGCTTTCATGACTAAAGCAGTACTAGAACTCACAGTTTCTGGCTTTCTAGCCTTAACCACAAGACCAAACTGGTCTTTATAGCTTAATAGTAGAAAAATATGATGAATGGATGCTTAATTTTTTAAAATCATTGATAATTCCTTTTTCTGTTTATTTTTTGTATTGTAAGTCACTCAGAATCTAGGACTGAGTCAGCATATAAATGTAGGAAATAAATATATACATATGTTGGTTATTTGCATCAGTCTGCCTGGCAGTCTTTCTTTTTTTGGCTCCCCTGATTTTTTTAATGAGGCAGGTGACTGTATTGCCATCTGGTAATAATTTTTAATTTGTAGAACTACAAAACAAAAAGAGAACAGGTGTATACCAATAAAACAGAACATTTAAAAACTCAGCTAAAACAAACTTTTTGTGAAGACAAAAAGCTAAATCAAAGGGAAATCAAATACAACAGTCTCGTACAATACTAGGTACATCAGTGGAAAAATTACTACAGCTCAGTTTTTAAGCAATGAACAGAACCTGGTTTGCACAGAATCCTATTGTCCAATCTTTCTTTTATGTCAAGGAGAAAGCCCATTCAAATGCTGAGATGTGTCATTTCGTTATGCCGACCTTTGGAATCTGGTACATTAAGTGTCTTTCCAGGAACATATAATAATCTTAATGGCCCCATCTTTTGGGCCTTACAGTGGAGTATATTATGTATATTGCATTTATTTGTAAAATTTATGTTCCCTATTTTCACTGTTTTTCTGATAGTTGCAAAGTGAGGGCAGTCCTACAGCTCTTATTTATTCCTAGGGATGGGATGGCAATCAATAGCAATCAATAGCTTCTAGGTAGAATTAGAATTGTTGGGCAACAGTTCCCATCTTTCCTAGCCAGAACAAGCAGGTTAGCAGAATAACTTGGCTTAATAACCGCCTGTCCTTTATCTGCTTCTTACAGCATCTGTAGAAGGGATTTGAAGATACCATTCCTCTTCCACCTCAAGACAAAACACCACATTGGACTCATGCCCTATTGCCTTCTATAGGATCTGAACCCAAGAGACACCTCCCTCTATCCATTTGGCAACCCCACCACCTTTTTTTCTTGGGTGCCCCAATAGGACTAGTGGTCTTCCGAGCTGGCAGGTCCTTTCCCCTTGTCTCTGCTTAAAATCCTCCTCTTTATGAAATTGTTTCAGCAGTGGAAAAGAAGGGCAATTCTGGAATCCTTCAGGGAAATAGCGGAGCCCCAGTAAGACGGATTTCATAAATTTGTGACTATGAATTATTGGGAATAATTCCATTTACTCTCTGGTTGACCTGGGAATTAAATAGGGCCTTTACATTTTATCCCTTCTGTATGTGTAGAAAACAACAGTGGAGTAGAACGGGGTCCACTGGCCTTCTCTTTGGGAGGTCTCTTTGTCTTGTTTTAAAGAGGAAAGTAGGAGACCAGAATCCAGGTGCTTGATTCCAGATTTTCTAGATAAGAGGTCACTGTTTTGAAATCTAGTACAGGTAATCTTCAACCTTCAACCACAATTGGGACCAGAATTTCTGTTGCTAATCAAGGCAGTTGTTAAGTGAGTCGTGCCTGATTTTACAATCTTTTTGCCATGGTGGTTAAATAAATCACTATAATTGTTCAGTGAATCACATAGTTGTTAAGCGAATCTAGTTTCCCCCATTGACTTGTTTGTCAGAAGCTGTCTGGAAAGGTCACAAATGGCAGTCATACGATACCAGGATGCTGCAACTATTGTAAATGCATGTTGGTTGCCAAGTGCTTGAATTTTGAACCCGTGCTGTGGGGAATGCCGCAATAGTTTTAAGCGCAAGGACTGGTCATAACACTTTTCAGTGCCAATTGTAACTTTGAATGGTCGGTAAACAAATATTGTAAGTCGAGGAGTACCTGTAAATAGAACTTTAAAAAAAAGCTTGTAACCTCTGAAGAGTCCAAATTCCACTCCATGAAAAGATATTTGAAAATTCATTAAGCCACCATTTTTGATAAAACAGCAGGATTTTTTTTAGTAACGCTAGTACTCAAAGGCATCCTACATTGGTAATTTTTTCCATACCATTTGTTTTCTCCTCTAATTTTATCTCTCTTAGGGAACCTCAGGCTTTAAAACAGGCATTAGGTTATGGAGTAGGGTTATGTGTGCAGTCACTGTGAGCAAGCAGAGAAAGTGTGAGTTTTGGGAATCAACAGCTACTGAAACCTTCAAGGTTAAGAAAAACTTTTCTGAAATAGATTTCCAGGGCTCAAAGATGAGACTCTAGTGCAATGCAAAGTTCATTACCCTGCCCTACTTTGTAGATTATTTTTTATAAAAATAGTAAACATATCAAACTTTTATATAAAATATGCAAATTCATTTACTTGATAAAGGTCATCTTTTTTTTCCAAAGAAAAGAACTTGGGTTACCTTGGTGCTGATTTCTGGGTATTTTTTAATTATTATTTTGGTGTAGCGCAGGATGCGCATGGTCTTGGCCAGGGGCTCAATGATATATTAGGAAACATGCAAGTAGTGTGATTTTCTTCTTGGGAATATGGAGCTATCTCATTGCCTTAAGCTTAGAACACCTTTTCTCATCTGCATGACAGGAAAGACAGAAGAGAAGGCAGAATGTCTAATGCCATCTTTCACCCAATTCTCTCCTTCTGTGGTGCTCAGGCAGCTTGACTCTGTTTTGTGCTTGCTGGAGAAATAAAATAGTTTGAAATGCAAATAAACTGTACCTGAATTGGTGTGAAGGTTGCTTATTTGATGTCCATCACCACAATTTTTTTGTGCAATCTGGGCTATAGAGAATTGTCAATTTAATTAAAGAATCTGTGAAACTTCACCATCTTGGAAAAAGACCCTGGCTTGATAATAAAATTCTTCTTTGTATAAGGTCTAAATTATGGAACTGCATGTTGCTCTGACTTTCTCTCTTCATACATTTAAATAGAAATGTTTCAGCTGTCAGTGTGCACAAAGTGCTGCGTCCACAAAATCAGATACAGGCCTTCAGTCAATAACTAAGAAGTAGAGATGTACCATCAGAAGAAAGCTTCTCTGCATCTTTAGTGCTGTAGAGCAGCTGCCGTATTTCTGGAGGTCTATCAGATACAATCAGCTGCTCTCTTTCACCAAAGGTGGATTAGCTGTCTTGGTAGAAGAGTCAGATCCAACTTTTTACTTTTGAGAAGCAAATTATATTTTTTAGGGAACGGATATATCAAACCTTTTTAAGCTATCTTTCAGTGGCAGGTTAGTTACTAGTAAGCAGAGATGCTTGTTTTTGCCTAAGTTACAATGAAATAATATATCCTGCTCCAATTTGTCCAGGATGAGAAGTGGAGATCAACATAATACTATGATGCTCTTGTATCAGGTTAGGCATTCTTTGGTTTCCCAAATTCCTTTTTTGCATATCTCCCTGAGCCCAATATGATCATGACAACTGAAAATGGGTTTATTTTTCTGCTACATTGACACCAGAAACAAAAAGTCTACAGTGTAAGCCCTATATTAGGTGTACCGAGTTAAAAAAATCTTACCTATATGAAAACATTTCAAATGCAGTCTTGGTTGCCAAGATTCCCAAGCCTCTCCCATGAGAGCCAGGGATAATCAACCAGGTACCTGCCTGATTTCCAGGTGACAAGATCCATAATCCTTGTCCATGGACCATGCTGACAAAGGCTGATATAAATTAACCCAAAACATTTGGAGGGTGCCAATTTGTCTACTCCCACTAGAGGCTGCTGCTCCCTAAAGAGAGGGCCATTCCCTTTGCCCAATGCACTGTAATTGTAAGGCTCAAAGGATCAGGCTTAGTCAGTGCAGTTCTAGGTTTATTGAAACTACAAGGTCACAAGAATTTCTTCTACTGCCCACCAAGCACCTGGACTCCCCAGATAAGACAAGGGTTGCACCTTTGGCATTTGTGCAGGTGTAGTGACTCCAGGCTGATCCTCCTCTTAAGCTCCTGGCTCTGCCCTTCCTTCTCCCACAGTAACACCCACATACCTTTGTTCCTTGTGTATCTTTTCTACTTTGCTTATTAACATTCAACACACAATAATGATCCACTACAGTACAAAAAAGAAATGTTTCATGAACTTTATTTCAATTTCATTTAAATTAAAACAATTAGAAAATAATATTTTTAAAAACTGCAAATACGAGAAATGCACACAGTGCAGAGGGACTATGGGAAAAATCACAGGTCCAGTTTGATTAGAAAGATATATTGTGGGGTTTATTCCATAAAAGACACCTTGTGCCTATGTTCCACTTCTAGCATGGAAAGCTGGAAAACAGAGTTTAGTCTCTCTCAATATGCACAGACATCACCACCAAACCCCTTTCTACTAAAAGAAGAGTATCCCAAAGCTTGAAACTGTTACCTTGCTGGAGAATTACACTACTTAAGAGCAACTCAAAGGATCAAGGGCCAAAAGGACACCCAGGAATGGTGCAAATATTCAAAGGTCACAGTAAAAAGGTCAAACAAGTGCAAGGGTTCCCAGGTACATAGCTACTGCTCAAAGCTCAGGGAGCACAGTGCAGAGGTTTGCAGAACTTGAACTTTCAAGAGGACATAGTTAAAGCTGCATTCAGGAGGTCACAGTTCAGAGGTCAAAAGGCCACCATGGAAAATAAACTACCACAGTTCAAAGACCACCACAGAGAGACACTTCCAGATTCTTCACACGGGTCATGTCTAAGGATCAGAGGTCAGTATAAGGGAAAAAACAGCGCTTGAATCTCCCTGAGGAAAGTTTCAACAGAATTAGCGGTCATGATGAAGAGGTCACTTTCAGAGGAGAATCCCTGTCAAAGAGGCACAGGTCAAGGAGGAAGAAACAATGGCCAATGCCTGCAGAGGCTCCCAGACAGAATAATCAACATTTCATGCCTCTGACAAGCCCCAAAGCCTGAGCATGGCTGGACAGACTAGAGTAGCAAAAGTCTGGATGTCTCAGGCTACCACACAGTTCTTGTCCCGGACCACCTGCAGTCTTCGGCGCTGACGTTTGAGAGTTGATTCAATCGGGGGTATGACCTCTGGGGAACTGGTCCCACCACGCAAATGGGGTGGCAGGGGTATAGGCTCACCTAGAAAATAGCCTTCTTCTTCCGAGGATGAATCGGAGGACTCAGAAGAGCTGAAGTCCCATCCCCGGGGTGGGTAGTGCCGATGCCAGGCAGGAAAAGCATTCTCGGAAGCAGAATAGGAGAGGTTGGCACCCCTCCTCTCCCTACCACTCTTCCTTGGCCTCCAGCCCTGGCTCTCCAGGTTGAGCGAGTTGTCTGAAGTGGACCAAGGCTGTCCTTGGATGGCCCCCCCATTCTGCAGCAGCAGTATTTCTCTGGAGTTTTGCTCAGGATAAGGGATGCTGGGCTCTCCTGAGATTAAGGGTTCCCGGAAGCTAACCCGGGGTATTCCTCCCCGGGCAAAAGTGCCCAACCCAGGCTCCTTGCCCTCACTGAGCCGTGGCCGGGCAGAGGCTTGAATTTTGGAAGTGGAACTGCAGCTCCAGTCAGAGATTTTGGAGGAGGGCATTCCCAGCTCAGGCATGGAGTGGCGCAACGGGGAAGTGCGCTGGAAACGTGGCTGGAGCTCGGTCCCTAAGGAGAAATAAGACAATTAGGGGGGGCCCTAAATCTCAAACTTAAAGCCTTTCCCAGCTAGCCCTGCACATCTGCAGCTTTCTTGTTCCATTTGGCTCTACCTTACCTGTTCCTGGTTCCTGATCAGAGGCTGGTGGCAGGCAAGTTGATGTACCCCGGGAAGCCCGTTCCACTGGCTTCTCACAACTCTGGCTATAGCCAGAACCATTGCTGTCTGGTTCAGAGAGCTCTTCCATTTCTGCAGGCACTTCCTCATCCCCAGGCATCCCATTCCAGCTTCTTCGGATCTTTGGAGTAGAGTCTGATGGTACTGACTGTCCCCCAAAGGAAACGGAGCGGGTGATGGAGAAGGAGGATGTGCCCTGAGACTGAACTCGGCGCTGCTGCCAGCTGGTCCTCCGAGCATCTTGAGGACAGGTGCTTTGCAAGGCAGAGTCACAGGAATCTGAGCCATTGGGGTCTTCACCGAGGCTGCAGGCCCGGGAACAGAAGATCTGTCCCTGCTTGGGCAGGAAAGGCTTCCCTAGCAAGGGCTGCTGGCAACGGGAGCAGCTGAAACAGGTATTGGTGGCATGCCAGTGCTGGCCCTCATAGGTCATCTGACCCTGGTCAATACCTGCAGGGAAGGGACAAGGCCAAACCATTGGATGGATTTAAGCACTTTGTTTCCAAATTCACAAAAGCTGGAAAGTCATTTGTTCTAATTCCCTATTAATCCCCCAAATAGATGAAGGTGAACTATTCTATGTACAAAATGTTCTGGGGGCATGTCATCCTGTTTCTAGATATCTGAAAGAGGCTAAAGCAGTTCTTTTTAAATGGTGCAAATCATTCTCTATTACGAAGGCTGGAGGCCTGCCACCAAAACCATGTTCTAGAAAAAGTCTTATCTGGCCTTATTTAAAACACCACCAAAGCTAACACAGAACTTAGATTCACGTAGGAAATAGAAATATCTAACCCTTGCTAGAAAACCAACAATGGAAGAACACATCCACAACAATAAATCCTACATCATCTGTCTGAAAATTGAGCAATTAATGCCCAATAAAATTTCTGGCACAGGCCAGTTTTATATGTGTTCATTCATATTATACCACATGCCTGACTGTATTTTTGGATGGCCTAAGCAGGACTCACAGAAAACCCTCTACATCACAGGGTCTCCAGTTGCTACAAACATTTGAGCTTTACACATCATGCTACAATGTGTTTTGATTAATCATGATTTGTTAAATAAGCCATTATTCGCTGGATTCCCATATTGCACTGGCATATAAACCAGAATGGCTGGTTTGAGTTCATACAACATATTATCTTACAATGTGATATGTCATATTATGGCTTGGTGGAGAGTCGCTGGGGTTTGGTGGAATATAAATTTAACAAATAAATAAAAATAAATACAGTGGAACTTCGGATTGCGAGCACCTCGGTGCATAAGATTTTCGCAAGACGAGCAAAATTTTTTAATAAAATTTAATTCGGTTGACAAGCAGCAACTTGCAAGATGAGCTCGCACAGAAAAATCTCACAACGGAGCTGATGGTTCTTTTCTCTCACTGTGTAAAAAGTGTAAATTAAATGAAAGGTGTTCAAGAGAAAGAACTTGCCAGACTCCGACTCCAGATTCTCCTTCCAGGCAATCCTCCTCTCCTCCCTCTCGTCTGCCTCAGCCAGCCAGGACTCTTTGCAAAGCATAGGAAGACTGACCCTGCCACTCACACACACACACACACACACACACAGACAGACAGCACTCCCCCTCCTGCCCATCTCTTCCAAGTGTAGGAAGATTGACCCTCCATCTCAAGGGAAGAAGGCTGTTTTGCCTCGAGCAGTGGCAGTAGCAGATCCTCCTGATCCAACAGGGCCTCTCAGAGAGCATTGGCCGAGCAGCAGCCGATGGCCAGAATCTGCCTCGGAACAGATCCATAAGTGATGGTTAATTTGTTCTATTTCTGCTTTATGTTGTGTGTTAATCATTGTTACTTGTTTCAGATGTTAGGGACAATCATTTCTACATAAAATTCTGTCGAAAATGATTTTTTTTGTGAATATTTTTGTGGGCGTGGAACCAATTGTCCAACTTTCCATTGTTTCTTATGGGAAACCTCATTTCAGTTTAAGAGTATTACAGACTAAGAGCGTTCTTCCGGAACAGATCAGTCTCACAATCCGAGGTTCCACTGTACTTTACTTTCTTTGAGTTCGGAAGTGAATTCTTGATTATATAGAGCATTATTTCCTTCTAGATATTTTGTCATGGAATCTGAAAGTAGACTCTTAAAAGAAATCTAAATCTTTCAGCTTTTCAATTGCAATGCCTTCTCATATTTATATTATGGTTTATTTGTTTTGCATAATCTAGATTGATGCCAAGAAGGAACAGTTAGCTGAGGCCAAGAGAGAACTGAAAAGTGCCAAAGCTGATGCCAAGATCCGAAGGGATGAAAAGTCTAAAAAGTAAGTCTGACTGTTTTGAGGTAGCCACATTTGTAACAATTTCACTTTGGCCTCAAATGAATTTTTTTTAAATGTTTGTTATTTGAATATTTACTCAGTTTTTCTATGTGCTATCTCAGTTCTACTTGACCTGCAATTCTGGGCCTACTAATCTAAGCAAGGATAATAAGTTTCCTTCGGAATAGATACTTACACATTGCATTGCTCTTTTGTATCTCTTCCCAATTCTGTGCCCATAAAAAGTTTCCGTGGACAAGGTATTCAAGTAGAAATTGTGGTTTTCTCATATTTTATTTACATGCTTTTATCTTAGAAATCCCTCCCTCCGATTGCCTACTGTTTCTAGTTGGCTTTTTGCACATACTGATGCTGGTATTGTTTCCTTCTACCATGTGGAAAACAGTGTTCAGTCCTTCCATTTCCTAAGATTTCTTGTGTCCTCTATGTAATCACATTTATTGGATTTGCCTTTTGTTGTTCAGTCACGCAGTCGTGTCCGACTTTTCGCGACCCCATGGACTACATTACGCCAGGCCTCCCTATCTTGCACTGTCTCCCGGAGTCTTCCCAAGCTCACACCCATCACACTGACTATGCTATCTATCCATCTCATCTTCTG
>JANHZU010002119.1:213483-224895 GCA_032468055.1 Acrochordus granulatus | reverse complement strand
CAACACTGAGAAAAATATATATAGTTTTTTGTTCCTGACAATGAGATGAAAAAGGGCAAAACAGTAGAAAACCAGTTCTGGTCATTGGTTCACTAAAACAGAATCTACCATATTACCTGAAACACTTACTCATTATAGCAGAACATTCACTGGGAAATCCAAGACTTAAGCTAAGGTTTTACTATAACTGAGAATACCCACACATTCATACCACCAATACAGCATTACTTCTTTTGGAGTAATCTGAAGCCACGGGGGGGGGAATGGAATCAATTCCCCTGTGTGATAAAGCTTAAATTCTTATAGCAGAGAAGCCTTTGGGTTGCATATCCATTTTACAGCATACAGTTATTATTCTCTCAATACCAGTAAAACATACTTATGAAGGCGTAAAGTAGATATTTTTTAAAAAAAGAACAATAAAGAACAGTGCAACTATAAGCTAACTCCTCCCAAATAGGATCCCTGAAACAATTAGAAAAGACTTTGCAAAATTCTTCTAGACAATAAATGAAAATCTATTTAAGGTACAACCCAAGTAGATGTTGGAAATCAAAGTTGGAGGTTCACAGTACACAACCCAAGGGGAAGAGCAGGAATAAGGCCATTTCTGAAGTATGTAAACTCCAAGCTTTTAAGAAAAATTAGCTTGGTGAAGCTGTCCTAAAAGTCATGGGAAACTAATGAAGATTGCAGATACTGGCTTAAGTGCTCTCAGCAACCTCCCCTGGGATTGCTACCAGGAGAAAGGACACTATAATAAAACACCAATACTATAATCAAAATTGCATATTGATTCAGAAGGAAAAATTGTAGCCTTAGTAATGAAAAGGCAGCCTAATTGTGGAACACTGGACTCAAGACAAGCGTTTTAAGTCACACTGCAAACAATACACAAAGGAAGAATGAATGGGTTGAAGGAAGACAGAGAGTATCATGGTTAGATGAAATTGATGAAATCCACAAGAAATGAGAGATGAAAAACTTATAGGAAAAAAAGCAATGTATGAAATGCTATCTTGGACATGGTGGAAGGAAGGATAGTATGGAGAGGTACACTGAATTATATTCATATAAAGGAGATTTAGCTATTGTTTTTGTTTGCTTACAGTCTCTAATTCCCTTTTAGTACTTTGCATAATATCAATCAGATCCTTGAAAAAGACAGAGTGATAGACATGTAAGTTGTGCATACTCCTCTCCAAAACACAATTTAAAAAATACTTCTATCATGCTTATCTACTTAAAAACATTTTAACACACCATTAAAAAGTAAGCAGTAATAAAGGAAAAATATTATCAAATGTTCTCAGGCAATGTTTCCAAAAGCAAATAAAAATAGTAAAAGAAAAAAGAAGCCAAAGAACAGCACATAACCAAAGACAAAACATTCAGAATTTTTTTCCTACTAACTGGACTTTCAAAATGTAACCACCATTCACATGGCCCTTTTTCATGTATTTATACAGAATTTCACTCCCATTTGCAAGTTGAGCAGAGAGACAGTGATTGGGCAAAATTATCCAGTGAGTTTCCATGAATGAGGATGAACTTGAATATGGATCCCCCAGGTCCTAGTCCAACATCTTAACCAGCACACTAACAAGAGAGAATAGTATTCCTACATCTCTCACTGTTGTTTAGAAATGTGGCTCCTGGCATTTATAGTTTTTACAAGAAAAAATACATTCCTGTTGAAGTTCTTGCTTCCACACAATTGATAGAGGAATCCAGAATTCTTGCATCTGGCCACAAGTATCAAATATAAAACTCCTAAGAAAGCTTCTTTCAGTAGGAAATTATCTCTTAACTCCATATCCCTCCCCACCCCCATCCCACTCCTTCATTCCTATTCAATAGTAATAATAACAATGATCCCTCCTACCTCACTGTCATGAGGTGGAAGCTGGTGCAGTAGCTGACGGATGCGGTATCGTTCTCCGGGGCTGTTGACATAGGGCACTTTGTCTTCTGGGAGGCAGCTGAAGAATTGATATACCTGAGAGTCAAAAGAGCCATTTGTGAATTCTGAAAGAGGAAACTAGAGAAGGGAACCAACAACAGAGCTCATAGTGCTTGTATCCAATGCTCAGTGGATCTAGCAAAAAGTTTCTCCATCTTCTTTATAGGTCTCCCAGGAATCCCACATAAAACCAAATCCCTCAAACAAGTTAGGTTATACCTGTTAAGTCTCAAAATGCTGACGGGGTGCTTTGGGCATTTGCAGGGGTCTTCTGGAAGCAAAAGTGCTCCCAGAAGATATATTATTACAAACATCACATATCTTTTTCAAGCTAGGGGCTCCATAGACATATCAATTGTTCCTTCCATAAGAACAGGATGCAGGATCAGGGCCATTAGCTCAGGGAGAGGTGTCATGTTTGGCTTGCAGAAAGTTCCAGGTTTAAATTCCACATTTACCAGATATAAGGAGCTCAAGTAACAGTGTTGAGAAAAAACATGGATGAACCCACATCACAAATACCTTCAGATGGTGGACAATCTGTAGTTCAATGGGGCCTGAGCCCCATTTTTTTTACAACTCCCTGAGCCCTTGAAACCATGATTACCCAAAATAAGCAGTTTTCCTTACATTCTGAGACATACTTGGTCTCAAAATAGGCTTAAGTTAATATAAGTGTTCTCAGCCCAACCACCCTTCTGCCCTCTATAATAGGAAATTGATACCAATCACAATACCTTATCCCTGGGGAAGAACAGTTCAATATATAGAATCTCCCTCACCAATCTGCACTATCCATAATAATATATCAGTAACACATTCCCCCAAAAAATCTTCCATTTCTTGATTTAAATTCAGTTCTGCACAGAATGATGGGCAGAAGGAAGAACTCTATTTTACTAAGTGTATCCAAACAATCTCCAAGAAAACAGTAAGATCCTTTCAGCTTCACTGCATCAAAATTATCCTGCATAACATCACTAGTATAAATTCAATATTGAAAAAAATATTGTTCCCAGATCCAATTTCCAGCTCAGTGGATTGTTTCAGGAAAACATTTTCTTGTGGTCTAATAAATTGGCCCTACAGGGTTCTCTGGATAATCTACAGGATAAAAAGGATAAAATACTTTTTATAATGAAAAGGCTGATAAGAAAGAGCAGAAAGTAATATAAAATGACAATCTTTAATCAGTTTAAAACAAGAGTTACTCATCAGATTACAAGCAGCTTGGCTTTACTGGAATGAGTAGGTGACACAACACACACACATACACCCAAAAAAGTAGCTCCTGCTTTGTAATTAAACTAATTCTATCCCATTTAAACTTTCTGCCTTTGTGTTTAGAAAAACACTGTATCTTATCATCGTCAGCATCAATGCAGTCATGTATCTTGCCTTAAAAATGTCATGATACCCCCTGCATAAAAATGTTATTGAGATTCAAAACCTTGCTACCAGGATTTAAAGCAGTTGATCCAATACATACTAATACAGTTAATACAGTTAACTTTACAACAATATTACAACAATACAGTTGCTAAATTTTCCTTCTGCCTTTTGTACCAAGAAAAATTAATAACACTACAGTTTGAGGATACTTTATGATTCAGCCATTTAAAAGCAATTATCATCTGAAAGAACCTTTCATGACCAAGGGTGTAGCAAGAAAGGCCCAAAAGGATTCAGTAGAAAGGCTTCCTCTTCCATTCAATAAGCCACCTTCAAAAAAGATTTTTTTACCATTTCTATCTTCCCATTCTTGCTCCTTGCTCAAATCCTCAATTACTTGCTCTCTTTCTTCTTCCACTTCTTCCAAAGAAAGCAAATCAAGAGGTTAAAGATTATGAATCTACACTATTGACTGCAGCATTGAGGAAAGAGTCATGCCTTCTCCCACAGAATACTAGGGCTGTAGTTCAAGCAAAACTAACAAGGCAGGAAATGTATAACACCAATTCCCAGGATTCTTTGGAAAAAGCCAGGACAATTGAACTGGCACTAAACTGAAGGGACAACCAAATGACATGGGGGTGTGTGCTAATAACAACTTAAACTGCATCAAGGATGAATGTAACCTATTTCTGCCTTGCTGAAGGCTGGGTAGATTCTCAGAAAATGTAACCATTAGTATCACCTGTTCAGGCTTGAGGCCTGGAGGCACCCAAGCATACTCCTCCGAAGCACAGCCAGAATCATCATCTGAGATGGAGTGACGTTGGAAGTCAGAAACGAGACGGCACATCATCCTTTCCAAGTCAACAGGGACCATGCGTACTGCATGCTCTTCCCGGGGACACTTGCAGTGCTGACAGATCTTCCTACAAGGAAGGAAAATGCTTACAGTGACCTAGTCTTGGAAGATCCAAGAGAAGCTGCAGGAAACAAAAGATCTCACAGAATTCTGTTACCTGCCAAAAATAAAAAATACAATAGTGAGCAGAGTTCCTCAGGACTTTACCTCTAAATATTCATCCAATGTCAACTCGTGGGAGAAATGCGTTACCCTGATTAATATTAACCTGGTCCCATCAACCTACATGTAGATACATTCATTCTTATAGATCCAGAAATCTAGAAGAATGATTAATAACTAGCTGACAAACCACAAGAACATGTTCAACAACCAGTTATAAGTTGGAAAACAAGATATTACAAGTTCTCTAAAAACAAAATACATCCAAAATATAATAATAAGTAGATGGCTAATTAAAAATAATCACACTAAGCTTTTCTAAACCCGTATCAATTTCTTATGTTTTGTTTTATTATTGTTGGTACTATCCTGACTCTTAAAACTAAATTTGGAGAACAACTTATAAACATATTTCTACAACTGAATAGCAGTATCATCTATAAAACAAACCTAAGGCACTTTTATATATACATTTATTCTCACTCTGACAACAAACAAGGATCACTCCAGTTCCACAAACTTTGTAACAAGGACAGTAGGCAGAATCCAACATCTGTCCTCATCCTTCACAATGAGGTCATCACCAGTAAGTACAGCCAGTGACTGATGAGACAAGTCTCAAGCCTTCTTCTCTCAGACTGGGAAACAGAAGTCAGAGGAAAAAGGCAACCAGCAATGAAGCAGGATAACTGAAGTGAGTGCAGAAATGTAGAGGGACAACTCAGGCTGTAACATGGGGACTATTTTGAAGGGAGGCAATGTACAGTGAATAATGGAGAGTGACAGGATGGAAATATCCCTTAACGACACTGTTTTTCTGCTCCTATGCAGATGTTTATTCAGAAGAAGAAAATGGCCACTGTTTGAAAAAAAGAAAATAATTAAATCCAGAAAAGTTAAGTTTGGAAGAGAAAAATGAGATGAATATGAAAAGATCAATGAGAAAAAAAGCTATATATGAATATTAGAACAACTCACTGAAAAAACTGGAGAATAAAAGATGCAGAGCTGAGACAGCTTTAATTCATGTATATGTATTTCTATTTAGATAACATTCCAGCAGCATCCTGCAGGATCTTATGGCTTTTATTAGTCTAATCCTCTCCCCATATCCAAATACAAAATATTTGAAAACAAATAAAATAATTGGAAGAGTGAAAATAATACAAACACAAAAGGCAGTTGTCTATATATATATATTCTTATTAATCCAGATCATGATTTATAGCAAATGCAAAAAAATTTTTTGCAAATTGTTTTCTCAAAAGACACTTGGAGTTTTATTATTTGATGTAATCCAGTTTACAATTCAGTTTTGGCTCATTTTCACGAACCCCTTCCAGCCTTTTCTGCAGTACATTGTGCTGACTTTGAAAGAACAAAACTAGTTTCTAAAATTTTATTGCCTAGCATTATTACTATTAGACTGCTATGTGGGAACTTTTTCTGGTGTGTGTCTTGCATCCTACCAAGTTTGAGAAATGCATAAACTGTATTCTTGCCACCTCCTTTCTTTTCCACTTTGAACTGAGAAAGTCTCTTGAATAGGAGACAAAATTTTCTGATTACGTCAAACAATAACAATCAGTTGCCTTTTCAGAAAAAAAATGCTTTTTTTGCATTTGCTACAAAAGGCAGATATCAGAATGAATTAAAGGTGAGGCAGACTATCAGACAGCCCTAAGAATGTTTATTCAGAAGTCAGCTTCTAACTGCATGTGTATTCCTTAACAATATTTACAAATCTCTCCTCCAAATATACTAGGCTAGAGGTTTTATGAGTAGATATATGGGATGATGAAGGGTACAGTCTAATCTTTTAAGGGTTCCCAGTTATAGAAAGATGTAATATGCATTGTGCAAATTAAATATGGGTTTCAAAACAAGAGAAAAGGGGATTTGAAAAATAGCTAAAATCAGACTTCTTCAACTCAGTGCCCTCTAGATGTGTTGGGATTACATATCCCATAATTGATCATGCAGGCTGAGAATCCGAAGAACTTGTGTGTGCCAGTTTAGGAAGGCTGAGTGGGAAAAAGCACAGTGATCCCACACAGCCAACACAAACAACATAGAGCAGCCCAATAAACCAGGAAGGAGGATGGAAAAGCCACTTGGAGCATGGAAGGGACAATACATTCTCTTACCTCCATCCATGCACTAGGAAGCCTGGGCACTGCTCCCCACACGCCTGGCACGGTTGGCCCCGGTCAGGGTCCTCCAACTCAGGTAGTTGATGTGAGACAGAGAGGCAAGAAATCAACCATCAAAACTGCAGTGGCATTCATGTCACAATTCTCAATATTCCCGTTATGGTTCCATGCTACACTTCCCACTTAACTGCAAGGCTCCCCTCCACCTGCCAGCGTGATCAGCAGGAATCCTCCTCAAGACCAGTTTGGGCAAGGCTCCCTTTTTAGTTTCTACCCAACCAGGTGGTGCTTACTGATGTTCTCCAACTCCAACCAGTCCACATCACCTCTATCCACAAATGGGGATGTGCCAATTATGCTTGTACAACTAGCCCCAGCTTGCACAAATGCTTGTACAACTAGCCAAATGCTTGTACAACTAGCCCCAGCAGACACCCAACAGCCATGTTCACAAATTCCCATTTAAAAAGAATTGCAAATTATTTTTAGGTGGGGCTGTTACTACAGAACATATAGCATACATGCAAGTAGAACTGGATTTGAGCACAGGAACAGGGAATTCTATCTGCACTTCTCCATGTGGAGAAGGGGAACAGGGATGGCCTGAAGCCCACCCTGAAAAACTCTGGCCAGCCCTTCTCTTAAGCAGGGGGCTTCTTTTTTATAAGGCCTCTTGTGGTGAGGGCCAGTCCCTCCCTCTCAGCCTTAGGAAGCAAGCAAAGGCAAATCTTTCCCCAAGACCTTGCCAAGGAAACTGCAAGGACTTGTCCAGGCGGTTGCCAGGAGTCAAGACCGACTGAAAGGCACCTCCTCCCTTCTTGCCGTTGTCTCTACCAACTAGGGCTTCTGAGAAAGTGTGCATGTCCGCGTCTGTACGTCTGTCAGGGCGGGATGATGGCTACCCTTTCACGCCAGCAGCGGAAGCCGGCGGAACTGCCAGCCAAGGAGCTCCGAGGGCGAAACTTCGTCCTCGCACAGGCCTGGAAAGGGAAAGGGTCAGGAAGCCGTAAGGAGCCAGCAGGGAACTGTGGGGAAAAGGCAACCCGTAGTCCGGGACCTGCTTTGTGCGTTCAGCGAGGTAGAAACGGGCCAGACGCTGGCTTTCTGCCACCGCAGGTGACTGAGGAAAGTCGGCAGCAAACAGCGCCTTGGGAGATTTTTGTGCGGGGCGGCGGGTGCGCGAGAAGGGGCGCTTCGCCAGCTGCGATGCTGCGTGCAATCGGAGGGTTTTTTTTTCCCGGACGGTCGTCTGGAGCCTTTCCGCCCATTTTGGTTCCTCCGCGCGCGAGCTTCCTCAGGCCAGCGAGCGACGAATGCAGGGGGAGCGAGCGGGAGGCGTCCGCTTCCCCCGAGGCAAACTTCCCCGAGGCAGCGCCTGAACCGGGCAGGAAAAAGGGGTGTCGGGTGTTTTATTCCCTGCTTACACCTTGAGGCCAAGAGAATGCCGGAAATGGTGAAACCAAGAGGAGAGGGCTCGAAAAAATGAGTCCTTGACCGTCCATCATCCATTTCCCAATATTAAAAACAATTGAAAACCTGTGAACCAGGATCTCTACCTGCCTAATATTTCACCCACCAGTTGCCAGTTACCAGGAGAGAAACCGAGAAACATTTAAATATACAGTGTTATTTTTTTAATGTTATGACAATAGCCTCCTTAATGATTTTGAAAAAAAATATATTTTCTGGTTCTGAAGAGAATGGACCACTCAGAACAGGAAGCATTCTGCACATGCTCCAAAGCCCCTTCTATGGTTATTCTTGTCTTTAATTCCATCAGTTGACAAAGGGAGACCTTTTTTTAAACTTTTTTTAGATTCTTAAAAATAAATCTCTTCTGAGAAGGGCATTCTGCAAATGCTCAAATATTTTTGCACTTTCTATAAAGAAAAGCAAACAACCAATATCAGCCACCATTTCTCAACAGTATTCCTACTAGAACAGACAACTATCATGTTATGGAGTGCACACAGTCCCTAAGCAAAGTACTGTAATTCCTTTCCCCTCACATCTGTTAACTGATATCTATCTAGCCCCTTGCAGCTTAGAAGGGATTTCAAGGGGGAAGGATATAGTTCATCAGTTAACGCTTTGACACCAAGGCAGACATAATGTGAAACCTTTACCTCCTCCCTTTCAGATTTGAGATCCAGCATATATGACTCCTTTTTATTCTCCCACATAACTATTTGTCTTTCTAGAATCTCTTCCATAATGGCCCAACATGACCCAGAAAGCTTTCTGATAGAAAAAAAGGAAAAAAATACCAAGGATTAGGATATATGGAAATCCCAATTACAGCTTTTCAGAAAATTGGGAATCAGAGGCTTAGATTCCAACAGAAGCATTGCTCATTCATGGACTTTCTTATCTACACAATCTGGATCCCCCATCTCTACTGCACCTTAAAATTTAGTACTCACTTCCAAGGCACTATTCTAAAACCCAGGTCAAAACTTCAGTACAGGAGAAAAAAATAGATAATGGAAGAGAGAAGAATGACAGAAAATGCTGTCTATCTACATTTATGTAATTTCGCAGATGCTCATAATTTCTTTTCAGCTGCCCCCCCCGGACCCATTGTGTGCTCACTTCTTGAGACAAAATAAGAAATGTGGATTTAACTTGGATTGCCCTAGAAGAGGGGACTCAGGGCAGAGAAAATTAAGTTTTATTTCTGCTCATTTCCAGAAAGAAACAAGATGAGCAAAGTCCAGAAATCTCTATGTATACCCTCTCATATCAGTTCACACATCAAATGAAGGACTCTCCAGTCAAAAGTCGACAATAAGCTCATCTACAAGAATCTCCAATGACAGGATTTTCCATTGGAGCATCATACTATTCAGCAGAGTAAGACAGCCACCCAAGCAGTGCATGCAGAGAATAAGGAATGAAAGCAAGATGCTGGAAGAGCTGTATAGTTTCATCACAAACCAGAAATTAGCCTAAAAAAGTCATTGCCCTTTGCCATCTGACACAAACTCCTGAACCTTAGCTTGAAAGCTCTCTCCAGCAAAGATCTTCATATTGTGAACTAACCACTCTAAGCTATCAAAGTTACCTGCTCTCTCCTTTAGCTCTGACCATGCTCAATTTGCCTTCCCTTATGCCTGGAACTGCCTCTACGAACATCTGTTACTACCTCTCCTTCTTTCAAACCTCACCTCTTCCACGAAACCTTTGGCTTAACTCCTAGGTCCTCATTAAACAGAAGCTAAAATATCTTTAATAAACAATTTAGATATGTTCTTACACTATTAACTCACATTTCCCCATTATTGTGCTTCCTACAAATACCAAATTAAAGTGTATGCTCCTTCAGCAAGGACTTAGATGCAGAATTTTTGCTTATGATTCATGTATTTCCTTCAGGAGTTTTAAAGTGATGCACATTATGCTCCCTCCTCCCATTTTTCTCCATAATTCTGTGGGGCAGGTTGGGCTGAGAGAGAATGACTGTCCCAAATCACCCAGGGAACTTCTATAGCTGTGGGGGGGCTTAAAGTTTGGATTCCTCAGTGCCAATCCTTTAACCATAACACCACACTGGCTCTGGGATACTACCTCCATGATGTTTTATGAAAACCTTCCACCTTCAAGAGAAAAAGTCTCACTGGAAGACTCTATATGTTCTTCTTAATGAACTTAGCACATGGATGTTATGAGCAACTGAATATTTTTACCTATTAGCCACAAGTGTAAAGGTTAGGAATATGCAGGAACCATTTACATAGAAAGCATTATAGCAATCCTCATGTAAGCAAACATCATGCTTGATTTACCTTTTTCTTAGGAATTTTTACAGTTTGCAGATTTGTTTGTACTTTAAGAAAGCCTAACTCAGAATTTCAAAGCAGGGATAAGGAATGTTGTTGCCCTCCACTTATTGATGAATTGTGGCCCTCCCACCATTCCTCCTTCCCACCCCTTTTTCATCCCCACCCCCAACTGAGGCTGGTGAAGCTCATAGTTCAGAAGCATCAGGTGGGCCATAGATTCTTCTAAAATAAAGCATATGTAATTAATGTGGCCGGGTTTAAGAGCATAAGAAAGATCTTACAAGTAGCCAATTTTCCAAATATTTCAATCTATAATTTCCATAATTTTTTTTGTGTTGGTTCAAGTGTACGTTGACAAAACTGAGATGCTGCTGCTGTTTTTTTGTAAAAACACCATTCAATAGGCATCCCCTTATCTTATGCCACCTATTCCTGTTTATAAGACACTCTTCAAAGACATGGGGTCTCCAAAGAGCAACCACAAATAATAGCTACTGCCTTTGGAAAAGCTAGCATTTATGCCCATAATGCACACATTCCCGTGATATAGTGTCCCATTGTGGTCTTTGGTGCTGGCAGTGCTTTAACGTGCTTGGCATCACCCGCTTCAGTCGATGCAGGACACCTTTCAAGGCCCCAGACTCAGCATCTTCTCTTATCAGGATGTGGTGAGAGCCTGAAACTTTCTTGTCCTTTTCCTCCAAGGACCCGGGTATCTCATGAAATGACAGAACCCAGAGAGGCAACACTGCTCTGACCCAAACCCTCCTCTGGGCAGCAGCCCAAAGCGCTCCCGCGAAGATACTCGGTCCTCCTGGGCCACCAGCCCAGAGGCCAAGCCCCCTGCCCTCTTCTACCCTGCGATTCAGTGTCCCCAGCACCTTCACTCTCTTGGGAAAAAGTCCCTTTCGTCTCGAGGATTCCCTGGAAATCTTGGCTGTGAGAAATCGGAGTCCCCCTCCACCCTGCCCCCGACGTCTCCTTCGGGGAGAGGGACTTCACTCAATTACAACCCGTGGGGGAAAGCCCCGTCGCCTCTCCTCCCCGCCCCTCCGTTTCAGCGTCTCGCGCTCTCTTTATCCGACCCCCCTCCCTCCC
>JANHZU010002119.1:181180-202848 GCA_032468055.1 Acrochordus granulatus | reverse complement strand
TTAAACACATCACAAATCAACTATGTATTTTTTGTCAATATATATTAATGTTGCTTAATTTTATAAACACCGCCCTAGATGTTCATTTGGGAAGTTTTGGGTCAGAAGAAAGAGGAAAGCAACACATCTAAATTGAAACAATGAAAGACAATTGTAATTTTCCCTTATCAGTAGGCTAGGGATGAAATGGAGGTGGCACCATAAGAACTTATCCTTCAAAACAAGTAGTAAAAGGCCTTTGAACTGCACAAGACAACATAAGGATGAGCCCACAGCCATGCTTTTGTAGCTGTAGGCAAAACATACTCTCTGGGCTTCTCTTTGCTTTAGGTGGAATCGTATGAGAGCCAACTTGGTCTAATGGTTAAGGCACCACTCATCTTAAAAGTGTCCAAGATTGAAAAACATTCTCTAGAGGCATCAGTGCAATACCTCTGGCAGGCAACTGATTGAGGAAAAGTACCATTACTCCACCATGCTCAATCAGAATGGCATTCTCATTCCAGGTGCTTCACAGCTTATTCTTTTTTTCTTTTTCTTTGAATAGCATAAAACTGGTTGGCAACATGGCCTCAATCCTGCAGTGCTGCCCTTTCCTGACCCGAGATCCATCTCTCTTCCTACGCAAAGTTGGCCCACTACTGGTCAACAGTGCTCAACGCTGCCCTGTGATGGTGGCCCGCACTTTCTCTTGTTCTGTCACTGATCTACGAAATGGAAAAGAAACCTATGGAAACACTGGTGAGAAGATGGGATGGAGGTCAGAGAAAAGATCCTAAAAGGGAAACCCAATCTGATGTCCCATCAGATCCCTAAAGGTCAAACTCAAACCATAAATGTTATGCTTGGAGTGCCTAAGGTTCTTGTACAGTGTTCAAGGTTCTTTAGGTCCAATCAATTTCTTGATAACAAAATTATACTTTATGGATATGGCATGTGTGTATTCTCTCCATAATATGTTATTTACAAAAGGGTTTAAATCTCTGTGGGAAAACATCTACAACCCTCTTTATAGAGTGGCTCCTTTTTGGAAAAAAAATTTTGTAGTTCAAGACATGGTGTCATCATTTCACAGGTAGCTCAGAGGCAACTTTTAATTCTTTTAATTTTTACTCTCCTTACTGACACTAATGGACATATTCAGAAATTTAATATGTGTTTTCAGTCTGAGGATAATGGAAAGAAAATTTCATCATTACTTCCCTGTGCATAAAAAAGATTTGCCTTGACAAAATGATCATATTAAGATGAGAACATAACCTGTCAGAAATTTAGGCTAGAAATTTGTTCCTGCTGCCTGGTTTTCCTATATTCATGTGGAACAATTCTTTCATAAGTTTGTATGGATAGAATAATCTGTCCCAGTTTTGATAGGTCACAGATTTAATCCTAACTTTGTTCCTGACCATTAAAAATTATTAAGTGCTGAAAGTTAGTTCAGATGTCTAACCTGTCAGTTGAGGGATCTGAAATCAGACACATTGATTATACTTTCAGGTAGAGGGTTTTCATGGAGCACATCTCACCTGTAATGTTCCTCATCTCCCATTGCAAAATTATTAACAGATGATGAAAAAATATTTTTTTACCTGCAATCCTGGAGTCCCAAGGCTAGAGCCCCAGCCTTCCCCAACCTGGTACCCTCCAGACATGCTGGAAGAGAGAACCTCATCAGATTTACTGACAATGTAGCCAATGCCAAGAATTTTGGGAGTTGGACTCTCATCTTGGAAGGCATCAGCTTAGAGAAACAGGGGAATATGGTGACTTGAATAGACAGAGTTTACTTAATTCCAACTTGGAAAAAGTTGAAGTGGTGGAGAATCTGGAATCCATCAAATTTGCTAACGATCATGCCTATTGGGAGTCCTATTCATGCAGACTGAAATAATGATTTTTGTTGTTGTCATCTTCTAGTTAGTAGAGTCCTAGATGCTCTCTGAGCTTGATTGTTTTGTGCAGACATTTCATTACCAAACTAGGTAACATTGTCAGTGTACTAGATTGGTAATGAAACGTCTGCACAAACAACCAAGCTCAGAGAGCACCTAGGATTCCACAGTCCAACTCTGAGTTACAGATATTCTCTTCTATTGGTATCTTCTAGTTTCTACTCCCCTCTCAGAACTCCCGGCTCTTCCTGTCACCCAGTGCCCTTTTATGGAATCAGAGCGCCGAAGTGGCCAGAGCTCCTTCGTGCAAGAAGCAAAACCTGAACTCCAGGAAGACATCGAGCCTTTCAAGTCAGGTAAAGAGGGAGGCCAACCTCCTTGGGATCGCAATAGCAGGAAGGGTGAGACTCCCTTGGTCTTCCACTGACCTGTGCATCCCTCTCTCTGTAGGAATGCTGACGTCTTTGCTCAGAGAGGTGCACTGCAGCCTCAAGAAGAAGTTACTTGGCTCAAAGAAAGTCTCTCACCACATCCAAGACAACATGCCAGGTTGGGGAATTGGATCCTGATAACATCTCCCATGGGGGAGAATTGCACAAAGATTCTATGATATCTTCCAGCTTCCCTTTGGTATTAGGGTCAGGAGACTTAATTGTTTCAAGCTTAACTGTCTGAAGTCTACTTCCTCCATTCTCCTAAATGAAAACAGAAGCTATAAATTATGTTTATTGTTTGTTTATTTATAGCATCTGTATGGTATAGTATTTAACATTAAACATTATCAAACATTATCAAATGTTATATTGATATATAACATTATCAAACATTATCAAATGTTATATTGATAAATGTTATATTGAAATGTTATATTGTAATTTTAACATTATCAAACAGGGATGCTTAAGAGTACTCCCATCTACTTCTCTCCACATCCCTACTCAGAAGAGTATCTAGCAGCCAGGCTGTCATCCTGGCCCCAACCAACAGGTAATCCCTGTTTAGACTGAGATTAAGTCTTCTCTGTGACTCATACAAAAGCCCAACAAGAGGAATGACTTGGAGTCTCTTGTTCCATTTTGTAAGAGAAATACTCATATCACCTTTTTCATTAGCTTTCTGCTATGATTCTGCCAGCGGCTTGTGCAACATAAGTAGAACAGGGCAGGCCCATAACAGTTAAACCCATGCAAAAACAAAATCAAAAGTTTCCTCCAAGAATAAAGATGTATATCCTCTCTCTACATTAGTGTTGACTCCACATTTCAGTTCCAGCCAATGCACAGCGCAGAATAATTGCCTGGACTGTCAGCCCTCTCCAAGGTCTGATTGGAAGACAGCAAACCAAAGGATTGGACCACACTGAGAAACAGTGTGGCACCTTCTCTGTTGGAGCTCCTTGAGTGCATAGGAGCCCTTAATTATTGAATAACTACAGAAGTCTAGTGACCACAATTGGGACCAGAAACTGCAACTGTGCTTATGATCTTACTTCAGCTTTCCTCTGCTTTACAAATGATCTGTGAGGGTCATAAGTGCAAGGACTGGTTGCGAAGTTACTTTTCTTCATTGTTATAGCTGCAAACAATCACTAAAATGAGGGAATCACTAAACAAGGACTACCTGTATCGTATATTAAAATAAGGTCTTTATTAGGTTAACTTCACGTTTATAAAAGCAATTGCAGCCTTACAGATGACCAGCCTCCACACTCTTTTCTCCACGCTCTGAGCTGGGAAGGCTGTAAGAACTTTGAAACAAATAAACAAACAACAAACATATTGCCTTAATACAGATTTGCAACTCCCAAATCAGCTCCACAAAATTGCTTGTTTGCTTTTTGTGTCTTTTTTCTTTTTCATTATATTTGTGAAATCCAACAGCGACTGTGAGACAGTCACTGTCTCCTCATCGCCTAACTCACCTCACAGGGTTGTTATTCTAGGGAAAATAGGAAGAGGAAGGAGTATTAGATATGTTCACCATCTTCAGTTACTTATAAAGTAATAAAGACAGGATAAAAATCTAAACTTTGGTGGCCCCTTCTTGCATGCTGTTCCTTAATGATAAGTCACCAGTGAGAGAAATTGAGTGAGGTGCAACGCAGGCAGAAATTAACCCATATAGCTAAATGTTTGTGTTCTGGGATACAGAACTAGAAACGGACTTGGACTCCAGAACACCCGTCGGTTTATTATCCTGAGCTTTCAGATCCACACCACTGGGATCTGTCATCAGAGTAGACATAAAAACCTTCAGTAAGCACACCCGTAACTCCTACCGCCGCCTTACCCCCGTATCTGTGGGTTGCTTCTTAAATCCCTTTCCCCACCCCTTTTTCTTCACTCGCATGGTGGCGTTCATTTGCGTGTCTCAGCTGTTTCCGCAGGATCTGGGAGGTTGGCGATAGATCTAAACATTTGTTAATTGCCTGTGGGCCTGTCTCCCAGATTTCTAGGGCTTCTCTAGCAACTTTCCCCCCTGAGTGGCCCAGATCATTGTATTCTTAAAGGCAAAGTCGTGCCCATACCCGTGGCTATGGGTCGCTACTAAAGACTTGGGATCCTGTCTCTGCACAGCCCTCTCATGCTCTTTTAATCACTGTCCCGATCTGCTCCCTGTCTGGCCCACAAATTCCCAAGGACAATCTGCACGTGGGATGCGGTAGACAACCCCAGCCGTCTCGTCTATCTCTAGCTGATCTTTCCCTGACATTAGGTGGCCATGGAAGGTGGCTTCTGGGTGATGCGCAACTCCTATCTGCAGGTCGCGCATGCTAGAGAGGTCCTATATGCCTGGGAGACAGGCCCACAGGCAAAACAAATGTTTAGATCTACTGCCAGCCTGCCGTGCTCTGTGGAAACAGCTGAGACACGCAAACGAACGCCAACACGCGAGTGAAAAAACGGGTGGGGAAAAGGATTTAAGAAGCAACCCACAGATACGGGGACAAGGCGGCAGTAGGCGTTATGGGCATGCTTACTTGAAGATTTTTATGTCTACTCTAACGATGGATCCCACTGGTGTGGATTCGAAAGCTCAGGATAATTAGCCAATGGGTGTGCTGGAGTCCGAGTCCGTTTCTAGTTTGCAGAAATTAACACACACACACCCCCTGTTATTTCCTATCAGGGAGCAGCGTGTTTGACTATGATGAGTTCTTTAAAGAAAAGATCCAAGCAAAGAAGCAAGATCATACCTATCGGATCTTCAAGACTGTGAATCGCCGGGCAGATGTTTATCCTTTCGCTGAGGACTACTCTAACTCTGAGGTTGAAGCGCGAGAGGTGTCTGTCTGGTGTAGCAACGACTACCTTGGAATGAGTCGCCATCCCCGTGTGCTGCAAGCTATACAGTGAGTGGCAGATGACACAGCAACTTCCCACACCTCCCAGGCACTTCTAATTGGATCCGTCTAAGTCCAGCCTTCCCCAACTGGGGGACTTCACTTACTTCTTACCAGTCCCAGCCAGCATGCATGGTAGAGATGATGGGAGGCTGAGTCCAGCCTTAGGAGGGACTTTCCTTGACATACACAGCAATTCTACAGTGGAGGGGGAACCCTGAGTCTCTCCAGCCTCGCTTTGCCACGTAACAGTTTCTGTAATTTTTACCACCAAACCAGATTTGGGAAGGAGTGGTAGATTTCTCAAGTTAAGATTTCTCTAAGTTAGCATTATTCAGTCAAAAACCTCCTTGGTCTGTGGGAGAAAAGAAATACATTTCCAAAAGTCTTGGAGCTTTTCCAGAACTACCTAGGCCATACCTGGCTCCAGCTTTAGCTCAGATAAGGTCAGCAGAGGCATAAATCATTGGTGGGGAGGGAGGTGGGAGATGGGTTAGGCTAGAAAGCTCTCCTCCTCAATCTTCTCCCTAACGACATGGTAGAGAAAAATGCCTCTTGATTCCAAGAGGCCTTACGTAGGCTTCCTTTGCTGAATTCATTAAACTTCATGATTGGATGTGGTTTCACTCTCTAAAATACCCTAAATCCCTTTGTGTGGAGATACAACTATAAAATTGCTTAAATCAAATTGAATCTTAAAAGCCCTTTGAACTGGGGCAGCTACTGAATTTGGGAAGTGGAACAGAACAAGGGAAGCTTGTACAGATAGTCCTTGACTTACAACCATTTGTTTAGTGACTGTTTCATGGCACTGAAAAAGTGACTTATGACTTATGCAGCATCCCACAGTTCGTATTTATAACTATTGCAGCATCCCATGGTTACATGAACAGAATTTGGGTGGTTGGCAATCAGTATGTATTTATGACAGTTGCAGTGATTCAGGATCATGTGATTGCCATTTGTGACTTCCCCAGCTGGTTTCTGACAAATAAAGTCAATGGGAGAAGCCTGATTGCTTAATACCATGTGATTCATTTAATAACTGCAGTGATTCACTTAATATCTGTGGCAAGGGCCTTAAAATTGGGTGCAGCCCACTTAACAACTACCTTGCCTAGCAATGGAAATTCTGATCCAAATTGTCATAAAACGAGGACTACCTTATTCAGAACCTTTCTCTCCCAGAAAGACCCTCTCCAGCCAAGAGAAAACTCACCTCTCAGAAACATGAAAGCCAAGAATTAGAACTGATTATGGATAACCTTTGCCCTATTTTGAGCAAAGGTCTCATTTTCTACTTCCAACCCTCAGGGATACTCTGCAGGTTTACGGAGCAGGAGCTGGAGGTACCAGGAACATTTCTGGCACCAGCCAATTCCATGTGGATCTGGAGGAGGAACTGGCCAGCTTGCATAACAAAGATGCTGCTCTGCTGTTTTCCTCCTGTTTTGTGGCCAATGATTCTACTCTCTTCACTCTTGCCCGCATGATGCCAGGTAACCAGGTGGTATAGGAGACTTAGGATCCATCCTCACTAACTTGTGAGAAGAGGGAGAGATGGGGCATTACTCTTGGCTTGGTTTCTCTCCCATAGGATGTGAGATCTATTCAGATGCTGGGAATCATGCATCCATGATCCAGGGCATCCGAAACAGCAGCGTTCCAAAGTATGTGTTTCAGCATAATGATCCCCACCATTTGGAGGAGCTCCTGCGCAAGGGCAAATCCAGCACCCCGAAGATTGTCGCCTTTGAAACTGTGCATTCCATGGATGGTAACTGCCACTTTAGGTTTTGTGACATGATGTCCTAAATTCATACAACACCATCATGCTTCAGAACAGGGGTTTTCAGGTATAAGCAGACCAAAAGCACTTCCTTCTTCCTGGGCCAGCTCCGATTTCTGGGCCGATTGAAGGAGGGGTATCCAACAGGAGGATCAGTGGAAAGATGGCAAAGGTCGTGGGTCACAGGAAAGGACTAAAGGAGGAATGAGCAGTAAAAATAGAGACTCAAACAAAAAGCTTGCAGGACAAGAGGTGAGCTAAAAATTCTGCAAGCAGAGATAGCCAGTAGGTTACTAGAGGAGTGCAAAAAATGTGGTCCAGCACCCAAAAAAGTGGGTTGAAAGCTTTTGCTATTCAGGTAATTGTTAGTCAAAATCCATTTTTTTCAATAGTTCTTTGTCTGCAGGTGCTATCTGCCCCCTGGAGGAGATGTGCGATGTGGCCCACCGCTATGGCGCCATCACTTTTGTGGATGAGGTCCATGCTGTGGGACTCTATGGGGCCCACGGAGCCGGTGTTGGAGAACGGGATGGAGTGATGGGCAAAATAGACATCATATCTGGCACTTTGGGTAAGTTGGGAAACCAAAGGCCCAGCGAGGAATCAGATAGAAGGTGTATTATAGATACTCTAAGGGAAGCTTACTGATCATTAAAAAATTGATCATCTCAAGACTCAAAGATGGTGAGTTCTGCTGGTTGCTGCAAGATTTCAATTTCTGAATTTCCTTTGCCTTATTCTCAAGGAGGAAGAAAAGCAAGACATATCATTCAGTTTGCATTCCATATGCAAGGTTCAGAGCCTGGCTTCCTGGAATTCACAGAAGCCAGGGTGCAAGGATTTTGCAAAAAAACCTGCAATAGATCAGTCATACTTTTTAATGTTAAATATATTTAATAGCATATTATATGCTTGCTATTAAAACTCATAGACATCTGTAAATTGAAGGATGGTATTTAAGAGAAAGTACGATAGAAAGGAAAGATTTAATAGAATATAAATAATAATGGAATAAACTACTTTTATTTTCCGTTTATCTTAGATTAAGTACAGTTATATTAATTAGATCTTTCTTAAGATTAAAATGTATGAGGGGAACATTACTTTTTTTAGATTGGAGAAGAGAGGTTCATGCAGGATAAAGTTGGGAATATTGCATTAGTGATGTTATATCTTGATTTGTAGTTTATATGTATGTTTTATTTTGTTTGTCTTTTTATGTATATGTTATGTAGTACTTTTAGTGTTTTTGTATTTTATGTAGTAGAAGAAAAATAGTAAAAAAATTTTAAAAAAAAACTCATAAACATCTTTCTCTTCCTCCTTTTCTCCCCAGGAAAAGCCTTCGGCTGCGTGGGTGGCTATATTGCAAGCACCGCTTCCCTCATTGACACAGTGCGCTCCTATGCAGCCGGATTCATTTTCACCACTTCGCTGCCCCCCATGGTACTGGCTGGGGCCCTGGAGTCTGTTCGCATCCTGAAAAGTCCTGAGGGGCAGCTGCTGCGCCGTGCCCACCAGCGTAACGTCAAACACATGCGCCAGTTGCTTATGGATGCCGGGCTCCCTGTGGTCAGCTGCCCAAGTCACATCATTCCCATACGGGTATGGACACCCTGGGAAGGTGGCAGGGAGGAGCAAGGGCTTTAGTATAATAGATGCAGAATCTGGGGCATAGACCTCAAGTGAAGGGCTTACATCCCACATCACTATGTCCTTGATACCCACAGCCCTTTATAGGATAGTAAAAGAAAATGAAATGAATGGGACTGAGTAGCTCCAGAATCCTGACCCCTCACAAAAGGGAAACCTAGAACATCCCAAATGCTCTATCCCTGACTTTCCAGAGCAATAGACAGATGGAGCGGCTGGGTGCCCTTCCTCAGTCATCTGGTTCGTTCTTCCCAGGTCGGAGATGCAGCCCTGAACACCCAGCTTTGTGACCTGCTCCTCTCTGAATACAACATCTACGTCCAGGCCATCAATTACCCCACTGTGCCTCGTGGGGAGGAACTGCTAAGACTGGCCCCCTCACCCCATCACACCCCACCCATGATGGACTACTTTGTGGGTGAGTCTCGAATGCCATGAGCATGAGAATGCCAGCTCTGTCTTGAATAAAGATCATCGTCTCATTCTATAAATTAAAATCTCTGTGGAAAACAAATGATAATTAAGCTATGATGACCGCTGTTCATTAAATACTCAATGCAGCGCCAATTAGGATGTCAAAAACAGAACTGAAGTCTGTCCGATTAGAAAAGGGAACTACAAAATTCCCTCTGCAGTTTTAATTAAGCTAAATACGGTTGGTCTAAAGGTGCCGGAGACACACATTAGTATCTTGAGCTGGTTTGGACAAACAATAGCTAAAACTAACTGCAACTTCACCATGGATTGGATATGAAAAATAACTAGTGAAAACTGATGCAGATTATTCTGATCCCTTGCTTTGAATTTTATCCCCAGATTTGTGATAGCGATTTGACAGCAAACAAAATCCAAAGCTTGCTCTTTAGAAGAAATTAAAAAAAAAGAATAGATTCTGGAAAACCCTATATGCTATGTAAACTAAGAAATGCAAATGAGACCTGCAACGAAGTATGGTAGCATCGGGTTTTCTCATTCACAGTTGTCAGCAGACGCACGCGTCCCCTCTTCAGGATGCTTCGGCTGGGGTGCCTGCTCACCTCGTTCTGCTTTTCTTCAAGCCAGTTCATCTGCTTGTTAACAACTCCCAAACGCAGATGAAGTCCGCTCAGTCCTCAGTGAAACTGCTTTGAGACGGCTTCTACAAATTGTACTTCTGAAACTCCAAAGCTGATTCTGCTGGCACCTCTTGTCCAGTCTTGTAAAAAAAGACTGACAGCAAAAAGGGTTCAGCACCTGATCGCCGGAATCCTCTTTGTTCCTCCCGCTTCGGTTTGTGAAAAGCCATGTACGGGCGCGTACCGCCACCCAGTGGCCAGTGCAGGAATTTTCCTTAAGTCGACAAACTCGAAAAAGAGCTGGCGAGTCGTAAAAAAGATCTTCAGACGCTAAAAACTCTCTTTAAAAAGTAACCCATGTTTGAAAAAAGGTACATAGACGCTTCGGCCGTTTTAGAAATTAAAAGCAGATTCAAAAGCAGGGTAAAATAATAGCTGAGACCTTCTTTGCTGATGCAGACAGCGGCAAACCCATAGTTCTGTTTATCAACAGAAACTTGCAAGCATCGGCCTTCAGTTCTGAGAGAGATTTGACCCTTTTCTCACTTGGTGGATTCTCAGTGACTTCCCCGCGCCTTTAGCTCCTACTTCAGGGCCATGGCCATTCGTTTCGTTACTTCCAGCTCCAGAGGCCACAATATAGCTCCCAACGGTCCATTCAGCAGCGAGGCAGTAAAAGTCTCCTTTTTATCCTCCCTGTTTGTTCTCTTCCAGAAAAGCTGCTGGCCGCTTGGCAGGAGGTGGGCCTCCCCCTCCAGGCCTCCCCCTCTCCCGAGTGCCACTTCTGCCATCGCCCGCTTCATTTTGCCCTCATGAGCGAGTGGGAACGGGATTACTTCGGCAACATGGGGCCCCGCTACGTCACCCTTTGCGCCTAAGCAGGGCCTCGGGCCACAGGATCGACGCCGCTGCCTGGGGACAGGAAGAGAGAGGAGCATGCCTCACACCAGTGCTGCTGAGCAGAAAAGAGATGATCTGAAGGCAATAAAGCTCTGAAACTGTCCCTCTTCTGTTGGCCTTGTAGAATCTGAGAATTCGGGCTGACGGGTTTCCTCTAGCTGGCAGCCTTTTGCACCTGTAGGAGTTAATGGGACTGGGTTCACGTATCACATCAAGCCTGGTTTACAGAATAGGTCACAACTGGCTGGGTACAAACAACACACTAAGTCTTTAATTCAGTTTTCCAAGGAACAACGTGAAAGGTTCACACAGCAGTCTTATTTCCCGCTCATTCATTTACTGGGCTGCCCACTAAGAACATCCCAAACAAGGTTTAATCGCAGGATGAGCAGATAACCAGGTCTGGAGAAAACAGAACAGAAAGAATGGGGAGTACTGGTGTAATTATTTCAATGAGCAATGAAAAAGGGCAGAACTTTGTTTTCCACACTAAAACTGAGCTTGACTCTCAACCATGATTTACTCCCTGTTGGCCCCTCTAGTTGGATTCTCTGGGCAACAGCGGGAGAAAGGTTTAGAAGCACCTGAACAAGCTTGCCAATTTCTACATTTACAGCTGTGAGACTTCCTAGCGTCACCTCTTCTTTTTTTCAGAGAACAAAAGATCTTTTACAGAGTTTACAGAGAAAACACAGGGCGTTTATTTTTTACCAAAATTCTTTATTGTAAATGTTTTTAAAAATGTGTTCCTCAATAGGAGAGTCATTTCCCAGCAATGGCAAAGATTTTATTTTTTAATCGGGCAACAGGGAAAAGAGGACCGAGATCAAATGTTGCCAGCTCCTGCAGTACAAAAACACAAGTTGAGCAGAAGACTCTGTTCTCATGCAGTCACTTGGAATTACTCATCCTAAGTCAGAGTGACCTGCCGGGGCAGTTCAAACAGGGGTAAATAGCACCCAAAACGCAAATCAAGACGTAGCTTCCTCTTGCTCTGCTCAGGGACGGTCCTAGCTGGCCCACAGGAAGTAGTCACACTGTGCACGGGGATCCGAGGGTTTCCCCAGAGGCCGGGCACAGACAAAGAAGCGTCGTCCACAATTTGGCCCTTGTTTCTTCACTCTCCGCAAAACACAGGGCTCCCTGTGGGCCTTGCAGTGAGGCGGGTGTGCAGGGCCTGGTAGCAGTGACTTCCACAAAACAGACTGATTTTGTGTACAGGGAAGTGTCTCTTTCTCACAATTCATAGTTGGCTTGCTGGTCACACCCTTAGAAGTTTTTTTCTTTGGACTCCCAACAAGTATCTTGGTTACTCCCGAGACTTCCTCCACCCCACATGTGTCAGCTGTTCTTTCAGTGCTCTCCATAGGAGGCTCTTTCCCAGACTCCTCTGTTGCCCTCTGGACAACATTGAAAACTGACTGGCCCCTTCCACCATCAACAGGCCCAGCTTCCAAGTTCACAGCTCTGAAGAAACTATGCAAATCCCCTTGCCCTTTCTGTGCTGGGACAGTCCGTCTTCTCTTCAACCCCCCCAAGGAAGTTCTCTCAGCTTTGCTCCGTTTCTGCCCCTTCTCAGGCGGTATGGTCTGTCCCACTTTTACCAGGAATCGGCTGAGCTTCTGTTGGGTGCCAGCAAACTCAGGCAGGAAACGGGTGCAGAGCGGGGGACACCGTGGGGCAGCCAGGCAGGTACTTTTCAGCACAGCCTGGACAGGACAGTGGTCAGAGCCCAACACTTCTGGCATAATCAGGGCATCGGTCAGTTCCAACAATGTCAGAGCACGGTCAGCCAGGATGTAGTCAATGCGAGTACCATAGTTAAGATGCCGGGATCCTGTTACGTTACACCAGCAAGTGTAGGCTTCATCCTGACTCGGATTCAGAAAGCGGAATGTATCAACAAAGAGATTCTCATTCTCAGAATCTTTGCTAGGCTCCCACAGGAAATTGTCCAGCCAGCGGCGCCCAGGATGCTCCTGGAAGAATTCCTGCAGGTCAGAAAGGAAGCATTAGGGATGCATTACGAGATCATCAAGCTGCTTAACATCTGTACAGATCTTTACCTTTATCATCAAACTGATACAATATTTGGATACCTGGACTTCAAAATAGATAGGATCACATCACATATACAGTGGTTTTGACTGTAAATGTAGCAATATTTTAAGGCTTACAAGATCAGAGTTTCCATCTGCTTCCCAACTCACAATGGCAGAAAATTGGACTGTTGGTCTCAAGGGATCTCAAAGGCTGCAAAAAAGGGCCTGGAGAGACAAATGCAGCCCTGGGCTACAGGTTGCCCACCCCTGCTTTATAATAACCCAGTAAGATAGGTCAGCATTATTTTAATTTATATCCTGCTTTTATTACTTTTAAGGGGCAAACATATCTAATACTTCTTCTTCCTATTTTTCCCACAACAACCCTGTGAAGTAGGCTGGGATGAGAGTGAGTGACTGGCTCAAGATCACCAAGTGGCTTTCATGCCGAAGGCAGGACTAGAATTCAGGATCTCCTGGTTTCTGTTCTGCTGCCTTAACTACATCATCAAAGAGACTCTTACATGATTCTACCTAAAACAAAGAGAAGCCCAGATAATAGGCTAATGAGCCTATTCAGGTTAGGTGAGGAATGAGTCCACCTTGGAAGACATAAATGGAGTTCCCTGACCAACTTTTTCCTTAGACTTCAACTGCTTGGGTGAGCAGTGAAATGTCTCCAAGACAAAAGGAAAGAAGTCTAGTTGCCATGACTAAACCTCCAGACAACTTCTACCTGGATGACTGAGAAATCTTCACCTACACAAGCCCAGAGAGTGTTATTTGCCTATAGCTATCAAAGTATGGCTATAGGCTCATACTTATGTCCTATCTGATGCAGCTCAAAGACCTTTTAGTAATTGTTCTGAGAGATAAATCCTCATGATGCAACCTCCATCTCTTCCCCAGTCTACTGCTGAGGGAAAAATAAAATTATCTTTCAATGTTTCAATTTAGATGTAGTGCTTTCCTCTGCCTCTTGACCAAAAATTTCCCAAAGGAACATCTAGGACAGTGTTTCTCAACCTCAGCAACTTTAAGATATGAGGTCTTCAACTCCCAGAATTCCCCAGTTAGGAATGGTCTCTATTTAGGGCGCCTTAGGGATGAACCTAGGGATGACATCTGTTTAGTTGTAATTGGCCCGGAACAATAATCTCCACCCATCCTACAATCAGCTGCTGGGCAGAGTCCCTTTGGCCATTTGGGCTTGGGTGCAGAAGAGAACACACACATGGTCCTTTTCTTTTGACACCAGAATATCAAGCTCCTAAGAGATTGACAGTCCTGTCAGCCAGAAACCCTGCTGTCTGGGGGGAGTGCAGGGGGTGAATGAGTATGTTGGGTACATAAAGTAGGGGAAGGTAGTGAGAGAGACATAGACACAAGTATGGAATGGAAAAAGTCTCTCTATCTGGAAATTAGGGGAAATTAGCTTTGAGAAGGAGCAAGGAAAGAAAGATTCAGCACCATGTCTCTACTGAGAGCTTTCTGTTTTCTGTTTCAGATAAGGTCTTCTGATTACTCAGGCAAACTTGGGGCATGAGTATATCAATCTTCTAATAGGAGAAACAATTTCATAGATGATTTTTTTTATTTAGAGATTTCTGGTTCTTGTGTTTTCTATCTGACTTTATTGTCTTGTGAGGGGGAGAGATTAAAAATTATTCTTTATCATTACTTGAATACCTTCCTAATTTCATCAGTCCCCAACATATCCACTCTATGAGCTGTGAAACTGAACTTTCAAAGTTTTTCTCAAAATCTCATCCCCCAATATAGCAGAAATTTCCTTTTTAAAAATAACATTTTACTAAGTTTCAACAGAAAATAATAAAATACAAGGAAACAGAAAAGAAACATGTCAGGAAAAAAAGGGGTCAGGAAAAAAGCAAACTTTCCTGTCTTATACAGAGAATATGCTGCCTGGGAACTGACATCTCACTCACCAAATCTCCTGGGTCACAGTGATCGATGGGCCTGTGTGCAGTGTTGATGTCTCCCAGGATGACCACATGGCTAGAGGAAAAAGGAAATGTGCATGTTTTCAAGACCAAAAACTACAGCTCCATTTTAGGGACTGTTATTACAAATTAAAAGCAAGAGCTGATGTCTTAAAAGCAGATAGCTGCAGCATTAAGAAGTATCAGGAAGGAAAAATTCAGTTCCAAATGCAAAGTAGCTTACTTTGGAAGAAAACACTGAACATCCATTATACCTAATGACATCTTTGGTCTGTGTCACCAAGAGTCAGATTAGCAATGGTTTTCCTGGGCTTCAAATACAGCTCTTTTTTTTTCTACCCAGCATTTCTGTTGCTAAAGATAAAAATGTTATAACTTTTCATGTACAAAGTATGCCATAACCTTCCCTCACCCTAATACATAAAAAGGAACTAAAAAAATATCTGGCCAAAGCAAGTAAACAAATAAATTTGAAAGAGCTCCAACATATTTCTCAAGATCATAACAAAATGCACCAAGCAAACTGCCCAAGGACTTTATTCCACTTATCTGCCAACCTTGATTCACACACACTCAGTGCACAACACGCACAAATAGTTTTTCTCCAGAATTTCCTTAAAACATAGAACAGGCAATTTGTTTACACCATCCACATCTCAATCTCTACAGATCTGAACAATCTGTAATGCAAGGATCCCATTATGTGAGTTGCATATAATTCAGGACAGATCTGGGATAATCAGGCTTTGTCTTGTATTTTATACTCATAAAATTGAGCATTTTGCTCAATTTATTCAGAGAAAAAATGTAATTTGAAAATGAGCTTAAAAAAGAAAGAACTCAAAGAGATATTATAATAAATAGGAGCACATATTCATTGAATACTCTTAGTTTTAGCAAATTTTATAATTCCCTTATAAGATAGGTCAACATTGTTTTCTTCTCACTTTTCTGTACAGAGTAGAAAGAACATTGCTTAGCCTAGCTCAATGCAATAATAACAGCTGAATCAAGGATTTTACAGCATACTTACCCTCCAGCTCTAAGAAGAGCTTCAGCCCGGACTTGCAAGAGGTGGTAGAATCGCAGCTTGAAGTCTCCACGTTCTGGCTTTTCAGGGTCAGCACGAGGGCAATACACATTGATGACAGTCAGCAGAGTTTCTTTCTGTTCTGAAGTGCTACAGCACAAAAAGTAGAGTTTGATCTCCAACTCTCTCCAGCCTTCCAGAATTTGCTTAAACACTTCCACCTAGCCATTAACTAATCCTAGCTAGGGCTGATGGGAACTGATGTTTAATAACATCTGGAGACCCATTAGTGCCCTCCATGTAATCTCTTATTTCATGGCTGACATAGGAAGCTACAGAGCCTTAAGAAAAAAAGTATTTTCTTCAAATTTTAGCAAATGTGAAAGAGGCTGCCATATGAAGAGGGGAGTTTTCAAATAGAGTCTCAATAGTCATTTGTTAGAGGCACTCTAGCTGATCCTGCACAGATTGGATCAGATGACCTCAAAGGTCCCTTCCCACTGTATGCACTATGATAAGTGCAAGTATTATAGGAAGCAGGAGCCTTGAGAATATTCTTAGCTATAGCCTTCAAACATCATGAATTTATTTCAGCAGCAAAAATATTTTTTTCTGCTGGCTGTATGGCTAAGACAAAGAGGAATAAATTATTCCTGCTCATTTTACTATCAAATTAAGCATTTTCCTATTGGAATTTATTCTTCCTACAAAGTACAAAAAGTTTTAAGACAGAATCCAGGGTTCCTTACCATCCTAAATTCTGCAACTAGCATCACACTGCTACCTCTTCTGAATGTGGGCAGGATATAAATTATGTCATAAATAAATATTACAAATATTTGCAGACAATCCAATCCTCTGGCTTCTTCCTCAGTACTTTAACTAACACTGCAAGAAGATATATTATCTAAATAATGTCTTCCTCCTTATTAATATATTGGGGAAATGCAAAGTATACCATGCCACAGGTAATAGCAACGGCATTGGTTTTCTAAAGCAGAGAATTGAGCATTTGCTGCAGAAAGAGTCCCATATTTCAGATTTGAGAATGCTCAGCTAACCTCACCTACAATGAAAAATCCAACCATTTTTAGCCCATATTCCAACCCCTCTTCCATTCCAAAAGGAGTAATATGTAGCACTTATACACCTCTTTTACACAGCTTCACATCGTAAAAACAAGCATCTTGCTTGCTTATCCAGTTCCAAACACATTTACTCAAGAATCGTGTTTTCAAAGTGTCAATTGGGAAGTCCTCAAACAAGATATCCCCAACATATATGGGGGACAAACAGTCCTCTACTGCTTTATGTTTTAAGCCACTATACTTGAACCATCCTGACTAGGTGACCCTTTCAATTGAATAATTATGATGATATTAGAGATGTTTGAGCCAGTTTGGCTAGTGGTTAAGGAAACAGGCCAAAAGGAGACTGTGAGTTCATGAAAGCCAATTGGATGACTTTGGGCCAGTCTTCACTCTCAGCCCACTTCACCTCACAGGGCTGTTGTAGAGAAAATAGAAGAAAGGTGTGTTGGATATGTTTGCTGCCTTGAGTTATTGTAAAAATAATAAAGGCAGGACATAAATGAATGAATGTTTGCCATGTATCACATAGGTTCTGAATTAGTTGTCTCCATTTGCCATTTTATTTCCCTTATTGTATTTTGTCAAATTTACGTTGTTTTTTGTCAGCTGCCCAGTCAGCCTGAAGTCAGATGGCAACAAAACTGAAATAATAAACACATATTCTCATCATTATTATTATTAATAGTAGTGGTGGTGGTATTAGTAGTGATAGTATGGTACTATCACTGCAACAACCTCATTCCATTGGTGCTCCCCAGCAAAAAGTATGCAAATCAAGTTGCCTTTGAAGGTATGATTAAGTCATTATACAGTAATTACAGTAGCTAGAATAGCCTTAATCTCCAGGAAAGTATCTCTAATTCTTCTCACCATCAGCAATATACAGACTTATTCCATAGGTTAATTACGACTTTTGCAAAATTTGCTTTGCTGTGCCTCCAATGCCCATGTAAAGGAATTCAGCACTATTAAGTAAATCACAACTAGAGATATAGAAGCCATTTATCATTGCACATTTATTGTTGAGTTCAGATTAGATATCCTGAGTTCTTATTTACATTTCATGGGACGGTAACATTCATCTGTAAGACCTGTTAAATACTGAGAGATCAACCTGACATACGATATCTGGGTTGCCTACCTCCAACTGACTCTCTGCTACCATCTGGTGTCTATCTGAATTTGTGCAGTCTGGATATGCCTAAAATTATTTATTGTAAATATAACATTTTGGTGATAAAGCGAGAGAAGCGAGGCTTAGATGGGCATGTGCTGCAGAAGGATGAAGAGTATGTTGGGAAGAGATTGTTGAGGATGGAGCTACCAGGCAGGAGGAGAAGAGGAAAGCCCAGGAGGAGGTACGTGGATGCTTGAGAGAGGACATGCAGGAGGTCGGTGTGACTGAGGAGGGTGCTGAAGACGGAGGAAGATGGAAACAGAAGATTTGCTGTGGCAACCCCTGACGGGAGCAGCCAAAAGGAGGAGGATATGCCTAAAATTTAAATCCCAAATGCCTGGTTAATTCAAACGGAAAAAGTGATTCAGAGTATACATAAACCTATCTATTGTACCTGTTGGCACTTCCTTAAATCAAACACATTTTTTTCTGGGCTTCTCCTGTAATCTTGTTACGTGAAAAAGAGGTAGCTTTTTAAATGAGTCACCAACAGGTGCAACAAGAACACTCCTATGTACCCCAAATCTTCTTTTCCCCCTCAAATCCAGATGACAGCACAGTCTTATGAATTACCACTCTGTTAATCCGCATGTTAAATGAATCGTCAGCTCCCAGCCAGTTTGCTAAGCCAACATCAACAATATATTCCTTCCCCACCTTTCTGATTTCTGCCTTTACCGTATGCGATGGCGGGTGATGACTGCCCGGCCTTCACTGTCCAGGGCCTTGAGCTCATCAGCTGTGAAAGTCTCGGTGTTTCCAAAGCAACCAACTGCTCCACTATGCTTAGTAAACAGCCCAGACAAACCCTCCTCAGCTGCTTCTGGGGTGGCACTTGCCTTACAGAAGGTTGCAACACCTAGGAAGACAAGAGATTTGAAAGAGATTAAAAAGTTCATCTTGAAAAGCAAAATGGCCACCTACTGGATCATAGACCACTTTTTCACTAACTACAAATCCTGAATAGCAACGTATATGCACAATGCTATAATCTAGCCTTCACAGATTTTAGAGGCCTTTAATTCCCCAGCTTAGTCTTTGACATGAGCGTCAAACTCCTTTATAGCAGAAGCCTCTTCTGCTTATATTTTAATTATATGATGAGGCCAAGTTGCAGCCCCCAGCGACATTTAATCCAAGGTATCCCTGATGAGAGAAAAGTTTGGTATGGATACATCCTGGCACCATCATTATTTAATTGTTACATCGATAATTTAGTTATCAGGTAGAACAACTCCTATCATCCCTCAAAACTGGTAGAAAACAGAACAACTCCTATCATCCCTCAAAACATACAGCAATTGTCTTACATACTGGAGGACACCAGAAGATGGAAACAGACATAAAAAACAAGAAAAGTCTTCCAAAGGATCTCTGAACATATAGTAACTAAAAGAAGATCAAAGAAATAAAATGTCACCATCCAAGAAACCTTAGAAGGATCTCTGGTATTAAAAGATGGAGTTAGATCAGCACCATTATCCTTACCAAGTCGGAAGGCAACAGGAACTGATGAAACATCCATTGAACTATGGCAAACAATAAAAGAAGAATCAGTACAACTTCTAACCGTTATGCCAGCAGACCTCGAGACCAATACGGTGGCCAACAGATTGGAAGAGGTCAATCTACATACTATTGCCAAAAAAAGGAAACTCAATGGAGTGCACGCTATTGTACAATATCTTTAATTTCACATGGCATCAAAATAATGCTTAAGATCACTGAACACAAATTAGAACCCTACATGGAAAAAAGATGCTAGATGTTCATGTGGCTTTGGAAAAGGCTGAAGAACACAGGACATCTTCAGCCATGCCTTTGAATCATCATTATTTCTTTGTGCAGAGAACGACCCTGTCTAAGACACAGCAACATGACTCAATTGAGAAACGAAACCAGGAAATGGCTAGATTTGTCAGGTTTGCCAGCTCACCATTACCTGAGTAGCCACTGCGAGTGCGACTGAAACTGAAGTAGGAGCTATAGCCCTCCACTATAGCTAACGGTTCCTCCAGCAGGTCTCCTGAGAACAAAGCAGAATTTTAGGGAGGAAAAATATCAGGCGAGAGCAGCTTTTCCCAATGTGATGCTCCCAGCATGATGGAACTTCCCTTCCTGTGATCCCAGCCAGCAAGGCCACCAAACTGAGAAAGACTAACTTAAATTATAATCCATGTACACACAAACACACACAGCTTTTCTTTTCTAGTTTTTAAAAAGGAAATATTTGCAGCATGCTGAAAAGAATGGTAGGTTAATGCAGCATGTGGCCAGCCAGCATATAGCTTAAGGCTCAACATGGAAAAAAGAGGTATTTTTAAAGCATCTCATGTACCACTGTGCAAAATTTCTCTTTCCCTGAAATCCCAGAGACCCACTGTAGTTCAAGAGGAGAAAACACCAAGCTAGATTGCATTTGGTTTCCCTTACTAAAATACAGATGTATGCCCTTGTTTTCAGCAATACACTGGGTCACTTTACTAAAACTAGTTTTCCTGATTTCATTTCAATATTATCCTTGCTACAGTTTTATCTAAAAAGTTCAATCATACACTGAGATACTGTGAAAAAACAGCAGCAGCTCATTTCCACCCTCATGTTCATCTGTTTTAGGGCAAATTTAACATTCTCCCAAGAGGAAATCAACTGCAAAAACTATATCTTAAATTATCCAAACAGCCAGGCTGAAATATGATTCTCCCTTTACTCCCATTTATGGATAGAAAAATGCCTAATGGTGATTAAGTACCATCAAGTCAGTGTCATCCCTTAGCAACAAAATAGATTTCCACCACAGTGATCTGCCCTCCAACTGACTATTTATATCTCTCAATGAACAGCATTCCTTTGCTGTTGTAATCAAGTCCACCAACCTTGATGCTGTTGATCCTCTTTTTCACTTTCCTTCCATCCTTCCCAACATTATAAATGCACAAATACTGACATTTTTTAAAAAATCATTCTATTACTCTCATCATCAGTTTAGGCATTCTGATGAGGAAAGCATGTTCAGGGGCTTTGCTTTTTGATAACACACCAGACACTTTCAACTTGTTCTTCCCTCTGAGTGGAAGACCAGCAGAAGGAAGCAAAGTTTATCCAGGCTTATTATTATTAAAACAATAGATTACTACTGTATACACCATGGACAGGGGCCTACAGTCTTATACTTCCTTCAACTATTATCTGCATTGATGCAATGTAGGCAGTCAAATTTCTATCATTCCCCTTGCTCAAGGTGGAGGAAAATAGAGAGAAAATCAGCCATGACTGATAGTCAGAATAGAAGAAAACCCTGGCAATCAATGGGATGACCAATATCACAACAGACTGCTCTCACATCCATAGAATAAACAATATGTTATAGTGCAGAGATAAGGCACCCACTGGAAATTAATACTAAGTGGGGACTACACACTGTGCTCGGTTCTGAGTCTTTCCAAAAGTGTGCAGTTGACCAGGAGTGATGGCGGGGGTGAACTGGCCAATTTTGTTTTTAATCTATTTTTTGTAATATTCCAAAAGTAAACAGGAAGGGAAAAGAAAAGGAATAGCAGCTGATATAACAAAAGGGGAAACGACAGCAACAAAAACCAAATGAGAAAACGACTTAACTACAAGTTTTATGTTCCCCTCCCATTGCATCCCGACTGATACAGTTACAATCAATGTATTCGTCAGCGTTAGGAATTGTTTCCGATTTCCATTTAAGTCCTGAGTTCTATTGCC
>JANHZU010002119.1:158487-171926 GCA_032468055.1 Acrochordus granulatus | reverse complement strand
AGCCACTCTGTCTTGTAAGCATTGAGCCAAAGTCTGTTCTTCCCCGTCCAGATCCAAACAGTCTTTAAAAAATGGATCAGTACCTTGACAGATTCACTTGCACAGCCTGGGGTAGAGATGTAAAGCTGAGAATACCTCATTCTTCCCTGGCTTTCCAGACTCATGCTAATCTGGATAATGACGTAGATCACCAGGCTGGTTGAGTGTCTCTCCATTATGTTCTCTATCCCCATTCTATGTTGTCCTCTTGCTTGGCCTACCAACCACCCCACAGCAAGTGAAGCTAACCAGTCCTGATTATAAGGACTGTAACCGGGATGAAGTGGTGGAGGATTTCCTCAAGCGGATTGAGTGTTACCAAAAAACCTATCAGCCATTAGATGATGAGTTGGACAGGTAAGGAGAGAATATCTCTGCTACTGGTGTTTTTTTGGGGGGGGCAGCTACGCCCAAGTCTGTCTGCATTGGAGGGCATTTGAATTTGCAGCAAGTTTCCAAAACTTAGCATCAAAAAATATCAAACTTAAAAAGCCAAAAAAGCTTGTGCTGCTCATGATAGTTTCAAATGTTTGGAAAAAGCTTGTGCCTTCCACTGAAATAAAAAATGTGAACTGCCAAGTTGCTGAATCAACTTGATTGTCTATAGTTTCAACAAGAGGTCCCTGAATACCCACAAGAAATTGTTTAGGGAGAGGAGAGGAGAAATGATGTGTGGAAGGAGAGGCATCTACTGCTTCTTTATACAATATTCATATATAGTTCCAAATATGACAGTGCTTTATTTCCTGCATTTGCATGTAATGAAAATAAAACATATTTTATAACTGCACTATATTTCCCTGGTCAATTTTATCCAGGCTAGGGAATTTCATATTTGTAGAAATGGATAACTGTACATATTAGTTACTGATAGTAGGAACTTCCACATTGTGCTAGCATCATTTCAACTTCCAGATGCATCACAAAGCAACCCACAATCACCTTCACTTCTGCCTCTCATGATACACAAAGAAATCTATAAGCCAATCTGGAGACAGTATATCCTCTTTCCTTCTGGTTAATGAAGTACATCATCTTATCCATGTCCATCATCAGAAGAATTTGAGGAAGGGAAGGCAGCTAAATAAACTTGTGTGTCAACATAATGCAAGCTTCATTCCTCTTGTAGGCATGTTGTGGCACCACATACATGCACACAAAGGGGGCACAATTAAGTCATGATGGCACAATGCCCTTTTTTCATTTTGACAAAATCGTCAGATTCTGCAGATGCTTCTGCTCTGAGCTACCATCGCTTGTACAGTTACAAATGTCCCTTCTCCCCCAGTCTGCACAAAAAAAAGTAAAATAATTTATAGTATTTTGCACCATCATATTTGTCAGTAAATATGTAAACAAACACACTGAGATCCTCTCAAGGTTATCTAGCCACTGTTTTTCTGTTGGAATTAAAAGTCCCTGTGAGTTATGAAGTTGAAATGATAGCAGATTGACATTTTTACAACCAAGCACTTTTCCCCAAGAACTATGATGCTTGCATGTTGAAACAGCAACTGAATTACTAGGAAGAGAATAATTAAGTTCTAAACAAGGCAAGATTTGGAACAGATTTGGAACTTCTTATGAAGGGTGGGGAGAAGAAAATAATGGAGAGGGGGTGGAGGAGAGTAAGGAGCTGGGAGACAAGATGAGGCATGACTTTCTACCTGGAACTAAATTAACCTTTTAAAAATGCAATGATTCAAAATAAATTATTAGTATTGCATCAGTTCCAATAAATTGGATCAGAATCAGAAATAAATGATGCAGTTCCCTCAAGGAAATATCTAAATGAGATCAGTAGAGGTCTGAGCCAAGCTCAAAATGCTAAGGAATACAAAAATCTGAACAAGTAACTTTTATTTAACCCAGCCATCTTCCAGTGAGTTTTTCAGTAAAACTATATCCTTTTTTCCAGTTGTTCAGTCTGTTAACAAAGTTTAGGAATTTTTAAAGAATGCTGATATTCTCACAATGCTTGCTAGTCCCTGATTTGCATCTGGGACAAGAATTATCTCTATAATTCTATTTTCTTGCTATATCTAGTACTGATATGTACTGATATGTACTATAAATATATAGTCCAAAAATAATTTTTGGAATACTCCAAAAATAATCTTCACTTGTTTAATTTTGTGATGTATTCTATCTCCATTCTTCTTGATCAAAAGATTAAATTCCTATGACACTATACTGTAGGAGACATCTTCAAAAAATCTAAACACTATGATGAACCCTATCTTGTATTTTACTTGATAATACCGTCTTTTCCGATCTGAAGCCTTGTGACTACAACTCCTAAAATTCCAAGCCAAATACAGTACATTTGGACATAAAGTTGGGGAATGCTGCTGTAATTTTGGAGATCATTTAATGTTGAAAATTATCAGGAGCCAAATACACTGGTTAAAAATGCCACAATCTGAACACAAATATTAAAGAAAAGTAGATGGTAAGATGATTTGGTTGCCTTGCAGAGTTGTTGAACTAAACTCCCAGAAAGCCTGTGATAAATGTTAAGGATGGCTGAATGAAAGAAGGGATTCTCCCAGGATTTCTCATGACTGTGACTCAAGTTATTCTTTTTTACTATAGTTCCCTATCCTACATTAAGATCTTCAATGTTGGCAGCCGGTATCTAGTGAACAGAGTTCAGGACCATGTACAGAGTCGTACTGTCTATTACCTAATGAATATCCATGTGACACCCCGTTCCATCTACCTCAGTCGGCATGGGGAAAGTGAGCTTAACCTCTGGGGGCGCATTGGGGGTGACTCTGGACTCTCCGAGCGTGGCAAACAGGTATGCTTATTGTATTGTTATATCTTAGTATGTGGTTGCATATAAGCTGCTTTAAGTTAGGCCAAGTAACATGAAAGCATTAGCATTAGTTTTTTTTTAAACACCATGGTACTGTTTTGTTTTGTTTGATGCATCAGACTAAAAGAGTTGTCCCTCTGAAAATGTTTAGGGAGCAGGCACATAGGAATCTTCAGAATGAATATAACCCAAAAATTCATGCATGGATTTTTTATTGGGTTTACATAAACTGATTCATTATTATTCCCCCAAAGTGATAAAGTCCCCTATATCTTTTCACCTACTTTCTATGGAGTTTCTATAACTTGTTGCAAGTTTTTAAAGAGAATCATGAACCTGCATCCATGAGGAGGTTGGATGTTCAGTATATTGGCTACTGTTCACTTGGTGACAGCTCTAATATTTAATAAAGGATATCCTCATAAGATTTTCCATCCAGGTGCCCATTACATAGATTAACTGCATAGATTCAAGAGCTCCATATTAATCTCATAGTTGACACTATAGTGACAGTTTGAAGATAGGGCTTGTGTTTCTTCTCTCAAATGCATAGTGTGGATTCTTAGGAGCTTATCCTGTTTTTGGCTTAGGGCAAATGGATTCAGTCCCTTGGAGGATTCCTGTCTAACTTCTTCCCATATTTTTTTCCTCCCTCCTTCCCTTTGACAGTATGCCTGTGCCTTGGCCAACTTCATCCGTTCCCAATATATCCGTGACCTCAAGGTCTGGACAAGTCACATGAAACGCACCATTCAGACAGCAGAAGCACTGCATGTGCCCTATGAACAGTGGAAAGCATTGAATGAGATTGATGCGGTGAGAATCTACACTTAACAGACCCATTCCTGATTCTCAAACTGGGAGGAAGCCTTAGGGTCACACACTTCTCTCACCCTCATTCACTCTAACTCAGCTTCTATGACCAAGAGAGGCTTAACTCTCAAGACCAAAGTTCCTTCTTTAGCTCCTTCTCATGGAAAGCATATGAGGAAAACCTGACACTTGAATTTTTCATAAATTTTCCTTCAGCTGAGTTTTCTTCTCCATGCCCAGAGCTCAGAGATTCCAAATCCTGTATTTGTTTTAGGGTGTTTGTGAGGAGATGACCTATGAAGAAATCCAGGCCGGTTATCCACAGGAATTTGCCCTGCGAGATCAGGACAAATACCGCTACCGCTACCCTAAAGGAGAGGTAAGAACTGCGCAATCAGAAACATGGGCAGATTTAGGTAGCATATCACAAATGAATAGACAGATAAAATAGAAGTGGATGGGAAAATAAAATATTACTGCTGATCGAAGGAAAATGGCTAAAGTTGGAAGTCCACAAGGACTGACTTCTAATGAAAAGCAGGAGTAAAAGTCTTATCTAGTAAACCAATGCAGAGGCCTCTCCAAATATTTTCCTTCAGTCCTATGAAGATTTGGTGCAGCGCCTGGAGCCAGTCATCATGGAGCTAGAACGGCAAGAGAATGTGCTGGTGATTTGCCACCAAGCGGTCATGCGCTGCCTCCTTGCCTACTTCCTGGACAAAAGTGCAGGTACCAGTTACTTTTTCTGTCTGCAAGACTTTCCTCTCCCTCTTCCTGATTTAGTCTTCTCATCCAAGAGCCTGGGTGGCTGATGGTGGGAAAATCTTCTATTCTCACTATATATGGCATTTCCTCTTCCCCAAAACACCTTCCAGTGGAAAAAAAATGGAGTTTCCTCTTTTAGACTGAGAGAGGAGGTTGTGTTTATCCATGGGACAGGCACATACTTGTTCTTATATATCTGTCCTTTTTCTTCCTTATTCTGTGTGTAGTTCTAGAAATTGGGATCACTTTTGCTTCATTTGCCATTCTTCTTTTTCAGAGGAATTGCCATACCTCAAGTGCCCACTGCACACTGTTCTCAAACTGACCCCTGTGGCATATGGTGAGTCATTTCCTTCCTCCCACACACAGATGTTTGGATGACAGACATATTAGGTATCTGCATTCATAGGTAGCCAGGGATTAGGCACTGAAGATGAGTTTATTGCAAAACAAAATATCATGTACCCACACTACTCCCTAAAGCGTGGTTACCTAATGGTGGTTGAGAACACACTGTTCTCTAGTGCCAATATACTGCCTTCCATTTTGTAGCTATGGACAATTAATAATTGATACAATTGTTCAAGCCCTTCTTCTGCTTGGGGACATCATCATCACCCTAGTGTTTTCCCACTAGGGTGATGATGATTATGTGCAGGGTCTGCTTTTTGAGTCAAAAAGTGCCATCTTGCATGATCAATCGCAGCATCCATGTCCAACTGGGCATTTTTCATATCTGCATTTATTGTATCTTGCCATCTTTGCTTCGGACTGCCACATGGGCACTTGCCATCTATGTTAAAATGGAAGGCAATGCAGGCAATGGTCTGGGGTGCTGCTCATAGAACATGGACATACCACTGTAGGGATTTCTTCTGCATTTTCTCTGATATTGGCGCAAGGCCCATTTGCTTCCAAACTGTACCACTGCTTACATGGTCGAGACAAACTGACCAACACAGTATGCGCATCTCCATGGCATGTAAAGTGCTCTTAATGCATTTGGTGACTTATATGACTACTTGGGAACATGCAGAGAAAAAGTATTGTCCACAAGGCTGTTCTAAAAAACAGCACAGTATCTGCTTGGAATCAACCTCAACTTCTGCTGATTTCATGACACATCTTGTCAACAGAAGTGTTCTAATTTATTTAACACATTTCTATGCTGCCAATTTCCAAAGACTCTTGGTGGCTTACATAGATTAGCTATTATACATTATGTGTTTTTACTAACCCTGCCCCCCCGCTGGCTGGCGATGTTCACATCCAGGGCATCCTCCACAGTTCCTGCTCCGCCCCTGGCAGGAGGGTAGTCTGCTCTGACTCGCTGCTCCCGCCGTAGCCAGCCAGCTCCCACCAAAGTGGTACCCGTCTTATCTAATTGCCAGTTTTTACATGCTTTCGAACTGCTGGGTGGCAGAAGCTAGAGGCGAATGACAAGAGCTCACCCCATCATGTGGAGCTGTGGATCAAACCAGAATGCCGGCCATTTCTGATCAGCACAACTGGTGTACTTAAACCACTGCGCCACCACACCTCCTAATGGATCCTGCATGGAGCAAGGGGTTAGACTTGATGGCCTCTCCAGTCATTTCCAATTTATTGATTCCAATATAGTTTGCCTTTACTACCTTCTTGATTTTTTTGACTTCTCTATCCATTGTAAGCTATAGTCCTAGTACTTCTTCTGCTCTCTTGCAAGCCAAATCCAATCCCATTTAGTTTAAGGTCAGCTGAGTTTGGTGCTGGTACCTCGCTGGACTACAGCTGTTAAACATCTACCTGAATAAGGCTACTCAACTCCTTCTCTCACCTCTGCATGCTGCACAACACTCCACTCTTTTGAACAACCAGGAGCCCATTGGCAACAACTACCATACTGGAGTTGCAGTCCTTTTCTTTCTGCAACATAGTTCTCAACTGAAAGGAAAAAATAGGTAGTTCCAAACCAGCTACTCATTCCAACCAAGGCAAGTCATGATTACTTTCAGAGAAGGGAGTTTTGCAATTTTAGCATGTCATCCTGAAACTGATAAAGCTACTGGCAGTTAGTGTTTGGAACTCTCTTCTACCTCCAATAATAGAGGGATTATTCATTTTGGGGACAGGCTGTGAAGTGGAATCTATTTTTCTCAATATTGAGGCTGTGAATACACACCGGGAACGTCCCAAGGTAAGCAGGATTCCTGTCATATGGGAGAAAATTTCATATGAAAACCTCTGGAAAAAGTTTGTGGAGGAAGCTATGATTGGCAAAGGGTTTGTATGACCTGAAGCTTCTCAGCCCCCTCATGTATTCTTCGTTACTGACTTGACAGGTGTTCCTGTTAAGGATCATTGTATTCAGAGTTGCATCTCTTTATGTAATATTTTCCTCTTATCTTCACTCCTGCCCCCCATCTCCCACCCCCAAACATCCTTAGCATTCATCCTACAAAGCTAGCCAGGCCCCCTTGTATCGGCACTATCGCGCTGTGCCAATGGCTAGCCCTGAGCCAACCAAACAACCCTGCTGGAAAGATCTGGGGCGCTCTCCTCCCTCTTGCCTGTTTGACCCTCAGGTAAAAGCATCATCACCTCACTTAACTCCCTAACCTAATTCTGCCACATCTGACATCAATCAGTGTGCTTTGCTGTGCTATCTCTACACTCTTTTACTAACCTGGCCTTGAGATATTTCTTCAAAGCCCAAAGACAGGATTCAGTGCTTGTCTTTCACTGTCTTCACAAATTCACAAGACAGAAGAGAATAATATGTAGATGACAAGGACTAGTTAAACATTCTGCAGTACTCTATACTGAAAAAAAGTGGTAGACCTGCTCTTCTGTGCCCTAGGGCAGGGTTGAGAAACAGAGCCAAGATACACTAGCTATAATTCTAACACTCCAGATACTTCACCATACTAATATAAATGGATATAGATATGCTTTAGTTCTTCACTACATTTCCTTTTAAAGTCACATTGGTACCTTAACGTCTTTCTTTCCTTTCTCTTGCAGAATGTTGATGTGTCACGAGATCCTGAGGAAGCCCTGGACACAGTGCCAGACCATTATTAAATGTACAGACAAAAATAAAAATATACCTACTTTATTGAAGAGGTACTAATAGAGATATACAGTGCCATCTAGGGAAACATGACTGGTATGCAAGTTCCTACCACTCTATACATATATCTATTCCCAAAGTAACTCATAGTGTAGATCCGACAGCCTAAGATGAATAATTGACTCCCATCTGTCAAATTCATTAAATTAATAAATAAACTGCAAATCATGTTTTAAAAAAGACAAGGCATAATCCTGGCAAATATAAACACTTTTAAAGCCCTGCTTCTTTAGAGAATTGAATAAGCATTTATGTGTATCAGAAGATTCGATAAACTTTGCCAAGATGATGTGCCTTATTTTTATTCTGATTAATGAATACAAGTCTCTACAATATATGTCATCTGAAATAAGGTGGCAATTCATACAGAAAATATAGCATAGAAAAATGATGGGAAAATATGTTTCTGGTAAGTATTCTATTAATTTATTTCCAAAAAATAATACTGCTAATGGTTGAATAATCACATAGTCTTAGAGACGAAACTTGTCTGCATAACCAGAAAAATGTCTCAGTCTGTTTTGGAATCTTTCCTTCACAAATGGGGAACCTATTAAGCACAGAGCACTTTATATGAAATGGGGCTCTTGCATTACTTCCAGGAATAGTAAAAGAAAGCAAGCAGTGGTTGCAGCAGCACCAGGTGAGGGAGTTTTTTACAGTTCCTTATTATCTGATACCACAATGATTATGACTTTCCCGCAGCACTAGCTTCTGCTTCTGCTTCATTGTATTGGCTCATCCAAGATTTGGGAGACTGATTTTGTACCTAATTGAATAAAAAAAGTACAATTAGGAAAACAATAAAAAATATACCTGATTTTCTACAATAACCTCTCTGAAGCCACCACTCTAATGGGGAAAATAGAATTTGTATAGACATGATTTAGGCTGTTTGCCTTATTGATAACCTTCTTTCAGAGAGCAAAAGGTGGTGTAGATGAGGACTCTTTTAACTTTACCACCTAGCAACAATTGTGAGAGCTGGGCAAGACTGAAAGAGAATAAGGTCAAGAAGGAATTTAAGCCTAGATCTCCATTTTAACCAGAGAAGTGTACTGGCTTTTATCAGAACACTACAGGATGTGTTAACTGTTACACATTTTAAGACTTGTTTCAAGCAAGCATGACTGCAAGAAAAAGTTGAACATATTCAGAAAGGAAAGCTCAGAAGTTAAAGTGAATATAAGTCCATAATTACCATCATTCAGTACACTTTGCTTTTTTCTGTTACTGACAAAATGTTAAAAGACAAATCCATTAAGTTAGGCAAAGCGTACAACTGTCAACACCCTTTTATTACTCCAACTTATTTTAATCTTCCAAACTTAGTTTTCCTTAATGCAGAAGCTAAATATCATACAAATGCCACAAACTCCGAACCTTTCCCATGTCTAGTCAATACCTTAGCAACAAACTCTAGGATCTGCTTCTTGGAGGTCTCTTTAAAAGCTCGTGGCCCCCACCTGAACTCAAACTCAGGAGGATCTGTGTGTGGGAGACGTGTATATTCCAGATATCTAGAAAATCAGAATTATGTGATCAATGAAAAAACTTTGATAAGTACCAAATATATTATGTAGTAGAATAAGTGTTTCAGTTAAAATGTGTCATTTTTGCCCTTTGGAAGAAAATAGTTTGAGATCTCCCCATAGCTTGTATCCCAATTAAAATCCTCTTCCTTAAAATAACTCCTTCCTTTAAAAATCCAGATGTTAGCTATCAGAAGGAAAATATTCTGTATTCCCATCTCCCTTTCATTCAAACCAATATCATTAATTTCTCTTCTAGCAATAAAGATAGCAAAGGCTTTGCAACCCCAACTCACTTTTGCCTCACAAATTCCTCTGTGACTAGCTTTTTCACATCACCAAAGACTCTGTGTTTTCCCCTGAAAAAAAAATGAATGTCACTCTCATATCATCTGATCAAAGAGATCTTCCTGCCCAGTTCATCCAACCCCACTGAAGGATTTAGATTTATGGCTCAATATTTTCTCAGAGTAGCTAAACATACCCAGAGTAGTCAATGTGTAATCTCCTCAGCATCTCCCAAACAGCAGCTGCATGAAGACAAAGGAAAAAGAGAACAATAAGCAAGTGAAGCTATTTAAGCAATACAGTAAATTAAGTAAAAATGTAACCTACATTCTTTGACTAGGTTGCCTTTCATGAAGATAAGACTAAGTATTACTATAAGGAGGCCCATCTTGGGAGTATTCTCATCACTGCAAAAAAAGGAAGAGATTTGGCTTCTTCACTTGGAAATGAAGATTTCGGCAGCATACAAATTTAATAAAAAATAAAAAAATGAAGACTGGGAATTAGTAATATAAAAGAAACCTGTATTACCCAGTTGGGAAACACTTTTTTAAGCCAAACTCTTAACGTTTCAGTTCAGGAGCTAATGAAAGACTGTGGATTGCTCAAAGCATGGGACAACACAGAGGACACAGGAGATTACCTCCCTGCCCCCCATGATTCTTCTCAGGCATAGGACCACCACTTGAGATCTCAATGGGGAAAAAACTTAGTCGAGACGCCCTGTGAAATTCTGTTATTACAATTTTAGAGACACTTTTCAATGTGTCACAAGAAAAAATGGTTAAAAACTTATAATCTTATACTTAATGTTCTTAATTAGATATACTCAAAATACACTTAAATGTAAAGAAAATGAAATTTAGATATGGTTCTGGCTTTAGCTACTATTTTCAGTCCCTACCATACCATTAAAAAACTAAATGACCCAGAAAAAGGGTTTTAACCCCTATCTTAGTATCTCAAAAATGCAGGAATATAGAATCCATGTTATCAGAAAGAACACAATCATTTCCAGATGTAAGAAGACAGAGATTTTTGATGTGCTTTGTACAAGGTTTTATACATAATTTAGCCAGCACAGACAACATAGAAACAAGCATTACATTCTTTCTTTTCTTACTCATTCATGATATTCCCTTCTAAAGGAGGAAATTTATTGATCAGGATATAGGTGTGGTGTTTTGCATCCATTTCCACTAGTTCCAGCCCAAATATCTGAAAAAGTAGGGAAAAAATCAGAATAGAGACTCCTTGTTCATTACTATTATTGCTGCTGCTTTTTAAGTGAGAGAAAACTTTTATGCAAACATAATGAAATCATTCATTTTCATTAGTTGTATACATTATCTTGCTCATGATAAATACTCAGACTCCGATCATTTGAGTTCACCTTCAATCAGCATCCCCAACTGTAAGTCTAGATCACCCAAAATATAAAATATACAAATGGAGTAAATATATATATTTACAACCTATGCATAAATTGAAATTTCTCCATTCTTTCAGGTAAAGCCAAAAATGCCAGTCATTCTGATGACAATGAGAAATTACTTCCTGAGTCATGAGACTAAATTTTTATTGCTTATAGTCAAGGGTGTATTTTAGTTTTAGCATTCTACAATGACCTTTTCTACATATTCTTGCAGCATCTTGAAGTTTAATAAACTGTCACATACGCTTACATGATTCACAATCAAGGTATTTGTTAGTCTTTAGGATGGACATTTTTTGTACTGCAGGATTCCCACTCTGAAAACTTTTCTTCATTGCCTAAGTTTTTAGATAGGCTCAGCATCAGCAAAGTAACATGGATAGATTGATCACTTTTGCTCAGATCATTAATGGATTCCTCACCTGTTGAAGGGTTTGGTTGGCACGTCTGAGGATCTCAGGAAAAATATTTTTGTTGTCTTTGATGAGATATTTCAAAATATCTGTAAAAAGATAAATAAAGTTGATTTACTAGTTCCTAGGGAACTGTAATGAGAAGAGACTATGCTCATATTTAGTCTCTGGGGTTTTCCTGGGCTTCTAGTTGGCAACTGTGGAAGTAGAATTTTGGGCTAGATTGACTTATGTTCCTGTAATAAAATATGCTTATACATACAACGTTCTGTTGAATTTGGACATTCTCACAATAAATGCAAAAAACAATGAACTTTATAGTGGAATTATGGCATACATTCCAAGAGAAACTTATCTCTGATTAGAGTTCAAAACTCAGAGTTTCTAACATTCACAGAGTAATGTGTTTTATTTATCATTAGTAATAGCCATTTCTTTACATCCCTGCTCTGTGGTTCTCAAAAGTCCCTTCCAAAAGACTTCACTGTTGTATATTTCTGGGGGGAGAATATTAAGTGAAATGTGATAAAAGCATTAAAATGGAGGAAAGAAGTTCACTAAACTAACAATAATAAAAAATATCCTTTTTAAAAAAAAACCCTCAATCTTAGAACAGAAATTATGAAAGAGAACATATGCAAATGCAAACCCTGGAAAGAGAAACTGAGTCCCTCTGGTGTAATAAAATTATAAACAAGTCCACACTTACCTATCCGTTTAATAGGGATTTTCTTTTGATCTTTGATCAGAAGAAATTGCACCAGCTCATTTACCTACAGAGAGAATATAACCTAAGTTGCAAGCAACCCTTTGCATGTGATAACAGTTCCATAAGTACCAACCTGAATTTCCTACAAATATTGTCTTCAAAACAGTTGTGGGAAAACCTTCAGTGTCCTTAGCCATTCTATAACTTTTAAAAAATCTATAGTTTGGGAAAGTTGCTACAATGTACATAATTACAGGTCATAAAATGTGTATTTTATTTTCATAATTACAGGTCTATTTATTTTACAACTGAGCATGGATAGTCTTTTGTTATCACCAGCCATAACAAGGCGGCCAAAAAAAGGCACATACATACTCACTTTTTGTTCCACTTGACTGGGGGAGTAGTCTTCCAAATTATGCTGTGCCTGATTGAGCATCTGAGTCTGACTCACAGTGAATTCTTCATCAACTTCCATATACTCTGCCTGGAAAAAAAACAAATGACTACATTTGAAAGTGGCCTTTGCATTTCCACTATTAAACCCATGCTCCTATGCATAGTTACCTGGAAACAAATTTCAAAGAAAACAAAGAATTTACTTTAAGATAAATATGCATAGGGCAGCACTGAGGTAGACCATTTCATTCTGGGAAACTTGAAATAATAATACATAAAATTACTAGATGTACTAAACCAGATTTAGCAAAAACTTCCTTCAGAGGCTCATTAACTGTTCAAACACCTCTTACTGCATTAAAAATGGCAATGTGAGCAACAAACACATTTGTAAAAATAACATTTACGAATTTTGTAAATCAACTTCAATTTTCACAGGACACAAGGCAGATGGCACGGAAGACCCTAGTGCAGTGTGTGAGAAAAGATATGGCTGTTTATTTTAGTGAGGTAAGGGTTTAATAATACATATTCACTCAAGTCAGGGTGTCACAAACATTTCGTACTCTTGTCGTCATATCTGAGCATGTGGAAGATGACATTCAAATCAGCAATCTTTAAAACATCCCATTACGTCTCCTGTTCCCCTTCCTAACAAGTAAAACATATGCATTTTCTTGCATCATGTGCTCTAAACCTTCTGCAACAGGTGCCTCTATGCTTAGTGGCATACCTCTGAAGAGTCAGTTCCTCTGCTACCGTGCCTGTGATGAGACATGGCTTTGGACACAGATCTGAATGCAACAGGGAAATAAATAAGGCTGTTAGAGCCAATATCCAGCCACTGCCCTGAAGCTACCTGCCCTCACCGCCTCCCCATCAGTAAGTGCCCCAAGCCCACGCCCTTCGCACTCGCAGTGCTGTCCAGCCCTCCCACCCTCTGCCGCCCCCTCCTCCTCTTGCCTTCAGTCCTTCCCAGCACCAGGGTCTTTTCAAAACAGTCCTCCCTTTGCATGAGCTGGCCGAAGTATCGCGGCTTCGGCCTCAGTATCTGCCCTTCCAAGGAACAATCCAGGTGGGCTTCCTTGAGGTATACAATTTCTTTATTGCTAA
>JANHZU010002119.1:93949-124410 GCA_032468055.1 Acrochordus granulatus | reverse complement strand
GGGAGGGGGTGGCACATCTGGCTCCACTTCTGCTTCTATTAGTTCTGCCTCTGGCTCCGGCTCTGGCTCTGGTTCTGGGCTAGGAGCTTTTGGAGATAGTGGCTTCCTTTTTACCACAAATTTCCGCCGCTGCGACTTCTGATGTTCCTTAAAATGAAGAGAAAAGAAGTGGAATCCGTTATCCAGATTGCAGTATGAAGAGCAGCTGAGCATGGGCAGCAGTACTAGGGACTCCTGTTGCCCCTGCCCAGTTGGATCTATTAATGGTAACTAGAAATGACTTGAATGGATTTTTACATATTTTAATTCCTGTTGAAGAACACTGAATGAACTAGCTATCCTAAATTCGACATACATTCTGTAGTTTGAAAGTCAAAGGCTTGTCCAGGGGAGGGAGGGAGGGAGGGAGGGAGGGAGGAAGGAAGGAAGCTTTATTTCTAATCATTTATTGATTACTGATCCTATGATAGCTTGTTATAGTTCCTGCATCTGTTTTATATGGAACTATGCTTTGTACCACTGAATCTTTTCAGTGTGATGGTACAGAAAGGTAATAGATACATAAACAATCAGTCACCACACTAACTGCCTTTGAAAGAAAAAACACTATATAGAAGGCAGCACTCCAACTTTAACAATGGCTTCCAATCGAACAACAGTCCTATCAACTTGAAACATATCAAGCTTTTCCCATTGATGGAGCAAAGCTCTACTGAAGAAAAAGGCCACCTTCCCAAGGATGAGTTTGCCCACGTCTCTCCTTACAACCTTCTCCTTCTCTCATAAACCAACCTGGCTATTTACCTGCTGAGCTAGTTTAGCTGCTGCAGCCGCCAGACCGGTCTCAACAGATGCCACTCTGGTTCCTTCACGCACAGGGCGGTCTTGCTTGGGTAGCGTTGGAGTCACCCGGGCTGAGAAGGGGGAAAGTTCACATGAAGAATTTTCTATTCCAGCTTCCCTTAACTTTAATGACTTCAGCCTAGATGGAATATTAATGACCAGGTGGCCATTTGGGCTGGGGAATTCTAGGAATTTCAGCCCAGAGATCTGAAGAACCCTAAGATTAGTGGAGGCTTCTCTACTTGCTGCCACTTGGTATATATAAAACATATTCTTCACCTACAGTACATGTTCACAAGGTCAAGAATAAGGTAACAAAGGCTTCATTTACTGGAAATTCAGACAATTTGAGCCACAAATCTGTAACCAACACATCACAGCCCTCCTAGATGCAATGCTCACTCTGAAATGCTCACTTGCCATAGGCAGAGTTCAAAGGGAGAAAAAAAGAGGAATAACTTGCATTTGTGAATAGAGTTAGCAAGACATACTATAGACCCAATTTGTAGTTATTGAGAAGGCAGGTCCATCAAAATTAGCAAAGGTGAATTGCCAAGTTTAGTGCTGTTTTTTTTAAATGAAATCCTTTAAAAAATCCCTTTCTAATATAGTCAAGCAAATTTGCCTCAAGCTCAAGCAATGACCATTACTACTGAAAAGCTACCCTTTAGCCCACATTTCTGATAATTCAAGCAAACAAGAGAGATCTCCACATTCAGAATTATGGACTTCCAGGCTTTCTACAAACTGTAATAATGCAAAGCTGCAATTTGGGTTGTCTACACTCAATGCAGTTTTTTGTTTAAGCAGAGAAAACTCTATAATGTTCCCATATCTTGCAGAAACAAAAGGTAAATTTTATAATCACACCATTGTGCACACTGGGCCTTGAGTGCTTCCATGGATTGCGACCTAGCTCATTCTGTAATTGCTGGTCCTGGCAACGGTCAAGCATCAGCACTAGACAGTGCAATCCCATTCTCAAATTGTAAGTCTTCAACAACTCTTCTAGCATTAGAATCCTAAGCAGACTTCTCACCCCAAACACTTTCAAGTATATTTTTGTATTCAAAAAGATTAGACATTTGCTTTTTAAAATAACTATTCCTGGGAATTGCATTTTTTATCATTTTATCATTTTTATCATCAGTATAGAATCACATTAAATGGATATACTATGTTACAGGTGATTGATGGTTACCTTTAGGACTCCAGGGAGCATCATCTGTGCATTTTTTCTTTTTTGGCAGTGACTTTAAGGCTGGGTCATCCTCATCTGATTCCAAAGAAGGGTAAACTACAGAGAGAGGGACACAATTGGGCATTAATTATACATTCTTCAGATCTGAATATACAGGTGGGACAAACAAGAAACTGCAGTTGCAATGAAGTACATGAAGGGAAGCTGGATTTCTCTAATACAAGGACAAATTATTTACTGCTATAATCACAAAGCCCTTCTCTGTTTAAATTGTATCAATCTGGTATCTTTTCATGTATTAAGAAGTACATTGTTGGTTCTTTTTCACAAAACATGGATCTTCTGATTCAATTATTTTTAAACCAGGATAAGGGGAAAAGCTTGGGACCTACAGAAAACCTGAAAGCTGCATATAATTCTGGTAAGAAAGCCTGAAAAATTGGAATGAGAAAAAATGGAATTAGGCTGGACAAAGCAGCTTCTCTTCATGCAAACTGGCAAGGATTCCTCTCTGCAAGAGAGTCAAACAAGACCAAACTCCATAAAGATCCTGGATTCCAGGCTAAAGCAATCTTGTCAAAACATTTAGAAGATGGTCTGCTCCTCATTCTAGATATCCTGCCTCCTCCTCCCTATTCACCTCCTTGTACAAAGCCATCAAGTTTCCAGCTGGACAAGTCAAAATAGCCCAACAAAAGCAGTCATTTGGAGGGAAGCAGAAGCAAGCTGTGTACCATTCCTTAAGTACTTGCTAGTGATCAGTGGCAAAATACCCTGATGTAGCAGGAGCAAGAGAACAATTAGAAAACCTTGCTGTGAAACTGAGCAGTTTGGGCATTGAGAGATGGGAATCTGGCTGGGAGGTGCTGAGCAATTTAACAACTCCAGACCAATTCTCCAGCTTTCCCCAAGTTGGTATCCTTCAATTGTGTTGAAGTTTCCACTCCCAGTTCCCAGGCAATTAGCTATGTTTGCCCAACACATCTGGAGAGTCCTAAAGCAGGGGTGACCTGCTAATTAAAGTCAATGGAATTTGTACCTGCATGGAATTATATAGGGATCAGTGCAGGGACACAATCTAGACATGCCTACTCAAACACATCTCCTTGGAACTTCAACGGACTTCCAAAATTCCAGCTTGGGAAATGTTGTGCAAGTGATTTGAGTTATATTAAGATCCATATTCTGTAATGCACAGCACTCTTGCAGACCAATAGTTTTCAAATTGCCTTTTGATATTTCTGCCCAGGAAAAGAAAATCCTATTTTCCTTGTAGAACCTTTCAACAGAGAAGTAAATCTCTCTCCATTCCTTACTATATTCAGCATCCTTAAAACAGGCTCCTAGACTCTCCTGCTCATCCATGCTGGCCTCTTCCTCACTGTCTGTGCTGTGATGAGCTGGCCGTTTGATGGGCCTCTTTCCTGAGCGCTGTGTGCCGGAGGCTCCTGCAGAGCTACGTTCATGCCCAGCTGCCAACCAGGCTTGCAAGCTGGAGGCCCCTCCTGAGGATGATGACTGGAGGTTGGCCATACACAACATGCCTTGGATGGCTTCCTGAGTACTGGGAGATGCAGGTGCATCACTGGGGAGACAATACAAGAGGAGTCCTTTTTGTATCAACAATGGGACACAACATGCAACATGGCTTTGTCAAGCAAACCTCTGAGCAATAATACCTCTCAGTACCCTTAGAGAGGGCATAGGTCTACTCAGTGCATTGACAAAATATTACATCCACACGTTTGTATAATTTCTCTTGAAATTTGCAACATTTGTATTGGTGCTTCCTATAGAGGCCAAGAAGAAGGGGAATTGCGATCTAACCAATCTGGATGGCAGAAAATGAAACGCAATGCAAACATAATGCTGTGTAAAGGCAAAAAAAATCTGAAACTTATGTATTCTAAATCCTTAAGTTATCATAATCCTCCCAGGTATAATGAAGAGAAAAGCATGAAAGGGTCATATATCTTGGTTACAACCATTGCAAATGTTGAATATGATGTTTAATGTAGCAGTATCTTTGTAAATTGGAAATTAGTGATCAAAAAGAGACACCCTGCTCATCCCCCTCTTAATTTCTACCTTTCTTTGGGGTTGGTGGAAGGGAAAACCTATGGAACCCACAGTGAAGGGCCGATATCTGTATCCTCTTCATCCTTATGTGCCTGAGGTAAAACCTTAAAATTTAAGAACAGTGATGGAAAAGGTGCTTTTCCAAAGTGGAAGTTGGAGGGGAGCTCTGTTTTGTAGCAAAAACAGAATCCCAACAAGACTCTGTCACTCCCTCAAACACAAAAAAATTTGTTTGCTGAAAAGAGGGGGAAAGAATCTACTTGAAATGTCCAAATTTAGCAGGGATAAAAAAAACAGGTGGTCAACTATTAATTGTGAAAATCAAACTGTGCTATACATGGCTCCAATAGAGCCACACCTCCTCCATCATAGGCTAGGCAAAATAGGCAAGGCTTTGGGGTCTGAAGGAAGCAGCAGAGCTCCAAGTGATCCCATGATCTAGTGTGCAGATGCCTATCCCAGGAAACAGAAGTAATGGCCTTTGAAAGATTATTCCCCATGACTCCTCCCCATCAAGCCACCTCTCACCTCAACTCATCATAGTCGGCACCACCAACCTGCCGACTGGCTTTGAGCAGGTCCAGGATTCCACCAGCACTACTGCTGCCTTCCAACTGGTCATCACCAGAAGCATCCTCCTCCTCTTCGGTGGTATAGTCCTCCTGCAGATAAGATAAATTCAGCTTTAAGAGGAGGCCTAGTTGCTGGCCAAATAGGTATCCTGCCTATCTGCTGGAGCACAATAAAAAAAATGCTAGCACAAAATAAGCAACATTTTAAGGTGTTTCTGAAGCTGAAGAGCATTTCTATTTCTACATTTCTATTGGACCTGTAATCCCTTATTACAGTCGATATTTAGACAAAGATTGCACATGATTATTCATTGGGAGAAGCTGGATCTCTACTTATATGTATAATAAAATAAAAAAGTTTCTTAAAATATCTTTACAATTTCAGCTTGAATTGGTTTCACTTAATTTTATTTTAGATCATGTATTTATTTTAAATTATCACCCTAAGTCTCAGCAGGAGACAGCACTTGGCTGATCTGATCTGAATCACATCTAGATAACTCTTGAATCTGAAATGTCCCAAACTCTTAGGGCTGTAGGCTAGTATGGGTGTAAGCCAAAATAATATCCTGGAAAAAGGCAATGGTAAACTATGTCAATACTACTGCCAAGAAAATAGCATAATCATCATTACGATTATTTTCCTGCTTTGTTTCCATATACCTTGTTTACATATTAGGTGATGAACATACATAATACTCTTGCCTCCTATTTCCTCATAACAACTCTGTGAGGCAGGTTGGGCTGAGAGAAAATGGCTCGCCTAAAATTACTCAGCTGGCTTTCAGGCCTAAGGCAAGACTCGAACTCACCATCTCCTGGTTTCTAGGCCAGCATCTTAACTGCTAGCCCAAGTGTCTCACTGATGTATCCATGTGGTCAGCAAAGGTTGACGTGAAAGAGACCTACCACCCCAGAACATCATTCTTGGACAAATGTATAACAAGGAAAAATGCAAAAACCCAAATACCATACAGAGTAATTATATCTATAAGGAAGCCTCTGAACATCTCCAACCTACACTGTCAGGCCTGGGCACATTTCCATGCATATTCCACATAGGATGACCTCACATTTTCTATATATTTTGGTCTACAAGTCCCGTTAGTTCCAGCCAATATGGGGAATAGTTATGAATGATAGAAGTTATCTAAGAGAAACTTAGAACATTATTTCCACCAAACAAAGTTTCTCCTACCCTAAACTATAATCTTTGGTATTAAAAGAAACTGAAGCTTAATTAGAAAACAAGATAACACAACTGTAGTTTTTTGGCATAAGCAAACATTTGTATTTGCTTTCTTTAAAAAATCTATTAACAAGATTACAAATATGAGTGATTCTAATTGCTTCATCTCCTTATGAATACTGAAGCACTAGAAGAAAACGTATCTAAAATGAACAAGGAGATGAAACACTGCCCATACTCCACCCAGTTAGAAAATACAGCTGGTCCAGAATGTAGTGGTGGGGCAGTGAAGGGCATGTCTTGGTACATGCATGTTCCTACTGTTTCGTGACCTGCACTGATTGTCAGTTGGCTTCTGGATAAAATTGAGGTGCTGGTTATCACCTGCAAAGCTCTTCAGAGTTTGGGGCCTATGTTTCTACCCATGTGGTAAGGTTAGCTAGAGTGGGCATGCTCCACATCCCCTTGATTAAGCAATGGGATCTTGTGAGACCCAGGAAGGGTGACCTCTTGGTGATGGCTCCTGCTCTCTGGAATAACATTCCTCCAAAGATATATCCTGTTTCCACCTTTCTTATTTTTTGTAAACTGTAAAAACCTGGTTATTCTCCCAGGCCTTGGGTTACGATAGTGGTTGAGCCCTTTGGCTTTTTGGTATTCTTTCAATCTTTGTGAGTGTGTGTGTATGTGCCTGTGGGGTTGTCTAGTCAGTTGTACTCTCTTCTCTTTGGTATCTGTTTTTTTAAAATTATTTTTAAATGTTAGCTGCCCAGAATTGTCAAATTGGGCAGCCTCGAAACTGAAATATTCAGTTAAAATTAAAATTTTATCTGTATGAAGCCAACAAAGCACCTACTGCTTTAAACAGTCTTTCCCAACCTGGTATGCTTTGAAAGGGTTGGGCTTCAACTCCCAATGTGGCCATCTAGTCACTATGGAAATAAATGTTCTACTTAGTTGAGTCCAACAAGGTAATTATTATGTCCTTAAGTCTGATTAGTGACCCTTTATCTCAGATGTTTGCTATGTGAACAAAATCACTCCAGAATGCAGGGAAGATATTCAATGCATGCTGAGAAATTATTTCACTTCTCATAACTTTTTCAAGCTTTTAAAAATAGATCCTGAGTGAAAACCTTTGCAGTACATTACATCACAATTAACTCCCATTCCTAGATAATCAGCCTATAATGTTGTGACAACTCCAAATTGCTGCTCAGGTATACCAGACTTACTTCAATGTCAAATTCTACTTCCCCTGGCTCCCGCACTCGATTTGGGTCAGAACAGGGTTTGGCTCGTGGCAATTTCCGAGGAAATTCTGGAATCAGAACAAAAATGTGAAAATGAGTTGCTAGAGACTGAGGAAAGGTTGGGAGTCATAGAAACTGTGAATCAAATTGAAATGTATTGATTCAAAAGAGACATGTGTGGCTCTTGTGATTCAGATAATGGTGATTCCATATTTACACCTACAGTATGTAGGAATCAGGCCTGCAAAAAGTGATTCAGATGGTGATTCTACACTTATGCTTATGTAGAAATCAGCTTTGCAATGGGACTTACTGCCAAGGAAACAGACATGAGAGTGGCTTACCATTTTATAATTTGATAATAATGATAAACAATTAGGGACTCAATATAAGCTTTGGAAATCAGCAAATGCCCTCCCAACCATATGAAGCAAATGTGGTGAGTAGGCAGCCACTTTCAATGAAATTAGGAGCTCAAAGACAAAAGAAGAGAATGGAATTTGGAAACAACTACTGAATATTTATTCAATTTATATCCTGCCCATCTCACAGTTATGCGACTCTGGGCAACAAGAGATAATGATAGGAAAGGATTACTGATAGCAGAAAAAACGGAGCAGCAAAGTCATATTTTAAATTGTGGTTACAATAAAAAATACAAAAATATGTTTAAAAATCAAGAATAAGGCAAGGAGTACAGAATTTAACTTCCCTAAACTTCCAGTTTTAGTTTTTATAAAACAAATTGCAAGCCTCATCTATAGTGTTAACCACAGAACAATAAATGCATTGGTAGAAATTATTAAGTTTTTGCCATTACAGTGATATGCCTGAAAGCACATAAGCAACTCTGAATAAATCCAGAAGCCAATAGCTTTTAGCAGATAGATGATGAGTTTTTGTTATGGAAAAAAGAAGGGAAGCAAATGTGACTCCTATTTGATTCATACTTCAGAAGAATCTAGGTTCTTCTTTTTCTCTCCAACCCAGCCTTAAGTACAATACATGCACAAGGCAGCCTAACTCTGAGCTTTGTCTTAAAAACATTTTAAAAGGAAACCTGGAACAGAGATGAAGGAGGCCATCAAAAGAATAACCAGAAGTAGCACGAGTGAATGGGGAAGAGGTATTTGTCCAACCCAGAGAAATGTATCCACCAAAGAGAGATACAAAGCATGGACAGAAGTTGCCACATACTGGAAAGTTTTTTGTGCAGCAGCAGATTCCTCCTTTCCCTACGTGGCGTTTCATCAATCTGCAGATCCTCCTCAGAGTCTATATCCAGGGCTTCTGCATCAGATGGGCTGGGTGGGACTTGCATTGGTGCTCCTTTGTGGCTCCGGGTGCGCTCCAAGGCCTTAATTTTCCTGCCCAAGGTGGGGATGGGAGGAAGAGAAACACCAGAACTGACTAGGCTGCCCTGATCTGATGATCTAGCCATTAGAGGTTATTATGCAGTCCATAGTATATTCTCTGTTCCCCTTTTTAACCCAGCCCTACAAAAATAGGAGAAAGGATTATTTTTCCTTCAACAATGAGATATCTTCTTGGCAAGAGTCATTTTACCGAAGCTGGAGTATTTGGGTTAGCCTATAAATGAGGAATACAAATCTGGGCTTAGCCGTGATATGTATGGATTAGTCACCATTCTGCCTCACCTTTCTCTCAATTCTGAAGAGTTGTTAGGTATAAATGAGCGGGGGAAGACACTAGCACCCTGTTCACTGCTCTGATCTCCTTGGAGGAATGAGGGGAGGTAATAGCATAAATATACTCAAGGAAATAAAATATTATTCCAGGTGGTAACATAAAGACATGAGGTCTAACCTTAGTGAAGTGCAATGTTTTGCCATTATATATTATCCTGATCAGTAACTCATATTTCAATGTGAGCCATCTTTTGCAACACACTTGGGCTGTAACCACCTGCCAATCTACTCACTCCCAGGCACTTATTTCTGTTCTTACTTCCCCCACTGCTGATAGCAAAGGAGGCTTTGGCAGAGCTCTTTCTTTTCAGCATGACCATCTGTTCACTAACATGGCTTATAAGGAGAGGGAGCTGCTTGAAGTCCAGAAATGGAAAACTCCATTTTGCCAATAAACCCTTTCTATGTCACATCCTGCTGACCCAGACTGTGCACACACTGGAGGGCAGTTCTTGAGTACTGCTGAGGGCTGATTCAACTTCTGGTTGCCTATCTGTGGCATGCTGAAAAAATGGCTCTCAGTGACTAGGAATCTGGCAAGTCAGCATTACTGAAGTATCACAATTTAGCAATCTGTGTTAGCTGTTTTGTTTCTGCTCCCCTGAACATCTGAATCGTTTCTCCCCGGAGACTAACCTGGTGCCTCGGCCATTGGACACCAACATGGACAGCTCCTCCTCTGTCAAGTCAGGTTCCCCATCTGTATCATCCAGGCTGGAACTTGGCAAGTCAAACTGGGTAAGAAAACAAGAGTGTTACTGGTATGTGCTGAGATCATGGGAGGCAAGACAAGGGCAAGAACAGATCAAAAGCCACCAACAAGGCCAGGTGCTGCCCAACCAGGACCCAAATCCACTCAATGGGACAACTTCCACTCTATTGCTACCCCACTTAGCATGCATAGCAGCCCCAATGGATCTCACCTCCTCTTGGCCAGGACTCTCTGCACGTTTTAGGATCTGTTGTCGTTTGTACTTGCGCAGCAACTCTAGTTCTAGGGTTTTGACAGACGCAGCATCCTTCCGGCTGCCTTTTTTGCCCAGTTCCTTGGGACTTTGATCACCCTTTTTGGCAGCCGCTACACCAGGCTGGGTGATTCTCTGCAGGCCAAATGGGCTGCCAGTCTTCCCAATGTTCTGCTGGAATATATCCTAGAGGAGTGAGAGCACAAACACCCCCAAGGAGGCATCTCAACCCCTAATTTGGCCTGGATGCTACCTGTCCTGCTGGATTCCCACCACAGAAGCACAATTTTCCTGGGGAGATGTGGAGGGGGGACAAGGCTTCCTAAGATAGGCTCCAGTTCCTCCCCAGATATAATATGAACAACTGCTGTCAACAAATCACGATCAATGTATCACCTGAGATGGAAAGGGTTCTCTGAGATTAAAAGCAGAAGGTAAGAACATGCAGCATGATGGACCTAAAACAGATGCTCTGCTTTCAAGCCCATCAAAGTATCAGTATTTGCCAAAACACATTTCTAGATGCTTAGTAGATTCCTCTGGATACAATTTGCCCTCTAGGGTGAGTAGGATAGTCGCTAGAAAAAACAAAGGATGGCAGATGTCTGGTGCCATTTTGGGAGAGAGACAGCAAATCTGCAAGCCGTCTAAGACACACTGGGGAACCAGAATATTTATTCTACGGTGTGGTATAAACAGCCAGGCTGCAGTCTCTGCCATGGCTGCTCTGAGCACACCGGGGACTTAAACCAGTAAATATTGTGCCTGCGGCAGTTAACATGAGGTGCCATTATTTTCAGTGTATGTCCTTGGCTGCTGTTCCTTGCTTGAATGCAGTTTGGGAATGGCTCTGTCTGAAGGGATCTCTGTGTGCTAGGAGGCTGACATTAGAGTCATTCATAGGAAGGTACAACTTTCAGTTTCAAGGGGTAAAGTGGGACTAGCAAACAACCTGCAGAGCTTCTTCATAAACACTGAATCTTCCAGTATCAAGCAAGAGAGCCACACAAGTAAATCTTTTTGGTAGAAAACCAGTGGTTTTAAGCAGCCAAATTGCAGGATACAAAATTCTTGGCCAGTATTTTTTTAAACAAGACACCAATCCTTCCACAAATTCCAAATCAGAATCTATATAGCTTCAGTTGTAAAAAGTGCACCAGATACATTTCAGCACTCTGCTTCTCACAAAGGTGCTTTCAACAGAAGAGCAGAAAAACTACCGAGCCTCTTGATACTCACTTCCACCAATCGGATCTCCTTGGCCAGGTCTTTGATGAGTTGTGCTGGACGTACTGTCCCAGGAATTTCTTCTTCATGCTCAGCCAAGGCCTGGAAAGAATAATGTTTGGTCTACTCTTCTCTATTAGACTGAAACATCACTGAAGAGCATAATAGCTTTCTCCAGGCTGTTGCCATCCAGATATGTTGAACCACAATTCTCAGAATTCCCAGCTGGATGACTGAGGCTATTAGCCTGTAACTGAACCACTCTGGACTGTTCCTGGGGCAGAACAGTCCCTACTAAACCCATCTTCTATTTCCAGAGAGGTCTTATAAGTAGACTTTGAGTTACAACTGTAATGGAGTTGTAAGTCATAATGGTCGTAAAATGGTTGGTCATGTGACTGACCCAATTTTTCAACTTTTGTGGTGGTCATTAAGCAAATGTAATGGTCATGAAGTGAATTCATTGTTCATTATGGCATGGGTTTGTAAAAAACCAAAAGTGCCTGTTTTGGCAAAACTGTCACAAAACACAGTTACATGAACACAGAATGACTGTTGCTGAGTGGTTAAAGTGTGATCACATGACTGTTGGGGAGCAACCTTCAGAACTTTGGATCCAGGTCATAAGTCCCCTTTTTCAGACATGTCGTCACTTAGAATGGTCACTAAGCAACCAATCAAAAGTCACAAACTACTTATATTCCTCTTTTGATTGCTAACTGGAGTGTTGGAAACCCTCTGGGCCCTGATCCCAAAGCCAAAATGAGTTTGCCTCTCAATCATTTACCTCCTTTTTAGTCCAGGAGCGGAAGGCTGTATTGAGGGCTTTGGCCCCATGAACCAAATAAGCAGCTGGGTGTCTACGGTTCTCTCGAAGACCTACCAGGAGAAAGAGACAGTATCATAAGCCAGGAGAAAGAGAGAGCATCATAAGCCACAGAGGGAGGGGAGAATACCAGTAATAGATTCAAAACCTACCTCGGAAGATATCCAGGAGGTGTTTGCCGACGTACCAGCAGATAGTTTCAAAGTTGGGGAATTTGAAGAGATCAGCTGTGCTGAGGCGCTTTTCAATCTCATAAGCCCTGGAAAGAAAGACAGGAAGGAAGGAAGGAAGGAAGGAAGGAAGGAAGGAAGGAAGGAAGGAATTGCATAAAAAGGACATCACTTCTGTAACCAATGCTAATTTGCAAGATTCCTCTCAGATTGTTTGGTTAACAGCTACCAATCATGGGACTCCACAAGAAATTATCGAAACACTAAATACCCATTCCACTTATTTACTTCTGTGTTCTACTAAGATTTTATGAGGCATTTTCTAAGAGTCAGAGACACAAGCATTAAAAATAAACCCAATTCAGATACTTAATTCTTCATCCAATTATCAAGTTTATTAGGTTTCTGGGATCCCTCAGGATTCATGTTTTAGTTCCATGCTTCCAAGTATTTCTATTCCCAAATCCAGGATCTTTTTAAGAAATGACCTTATGCCAGGCCAGATCATTACATTCTTCGATTCAGTATCATCAACATTAATAAGCAATAACTCTCCAAGAGGGTTTTCAGAAAGAGATCTTTCCCAGCTATAACTTGGAGAAGTTAGAAAATGAACTTGGGATCTCCATCCTTTACTCCGGAGTCTAAGCTTTTCCCTCAGTAGTGCTCAGTGGTGGCCAATCACTCCCAACCAAGCTTACTTGAGTTGCATCTCAATGTTGAGACTGTGTAGAAAATTGCCTCCAAAAGCCAGGCAGTCCACAGGGGTCAGCACAGCATGGATCCATCCTGAAAAAGAGGAGATGGCAGGTGGCTTTGGATTAGCTTCTCATGAGCATTGACTGATGGGGAAAAAAAGAGAAGTGGCTGTTTCTAGCTTGAAATGCTAAAAAAGGAAAAAAGGGATTAAGGCATCTGCTATTCTACATGTCCCAGCTATTATCTCCCATGGTTTCTACCCATCCAGTAATACTGGGCAGGGGCAGGGTAGTTTGGGTTCCCTCAGTCAAACAATGCCATCCAATGCCAACCAGACAGTAGGGTTTCTCTGTCATAGGACCTGCCCCCTGGAATGGTATCCCTCCAAAGATTCATGTCTCTCCCTCTCAGGCTTTATGGGAGGGTGTTTGTGGAGACCAGTAGATGACATTTTTGTTAAAGGAGGAGGGCTTGTGCAGATGCACAGGATTTTTCTGTTTTTCCCATTTTGTCTATTCATTTTTCTTGATGTAAAGCATCCAGAGTAATTTTGAAGTCAGGTGGCCTCTAAATCTCAGAAACAAACAAATACACAAACAATCAAATGTTACATACAAATAGCCATTTCCTGAAGTGATCTATCAATGGTCACACAAAATAGAAGACACAGGAGAAGAAGAAAGGCCCCAGTAAAGAGAAAATCAAATGACTAAGAAGCACAACAAGAGGAATAATGGCACCTGGGAACAAAATATGGTCACCCTGGTTCTGAAGGGTCCTTTACCTGTTGGTATGAAGAGGGTCTGGCCTTGGCGGACAGGACAGCGATAGCACCTATCCACCTGGTCTCCAAAGAACATTTCATTCTGATTGGAGGAGCTGCTCCATGCCTCAAAGAGTGTCAGGTTGGCTGCAGTGGGACGCACCAAGTAGAAGATCTTCTCTCCCTGTGGGGAATGACACAGAGTAAACTGCCACACACAGCCTCCTCCCTCTTTTTCCAAAATAATAAGAGCTGAGAGAACAAGGCACATGTACAGTAAATAATGGAAAGACCAATGCAACAAAGCAAAAAAATATTGGGTACTTTGGAAGAAAGCACCAACCTTTACATGGGGACATGTCACATGGATAATTAGGCAACAATGTAGTTCTAAAGCCAGGAGAAATGCTGCTAGCCTCACATTTTAGAGGCATCATTAATGCCAGTGAGACACTGGCCACCTCTCATGTCTGAGTCAGCTTGCGCTGCCTTCCAGTTAATCTTATCTTACCAATATTTCCTTGACAAGGTTCACATTTTTACAAATTTTGGCACAGTTTTTTTCTTCTTTATATGATAACTTATTTTCAGGACTGTGCATCCTTTATATATGAAGGAAATCAAAGAGCACAATGCATGCCAAGGTAACAAAAGGTCAGGGCCAGGAATAGCTGAATTCTAAAGAAGAGGCATGTTAAGTAAGAATATTTGTATTTTGTACAGTTTATAATGAAGAGTATGAAGATACACAGGTTCTGAAGTTCATCTTTCTATGCTGAAAATCTTTGCTTTGCTTCTGGCTTCAGGCAGGACTCATTCACACATTTTCCAGTCAAATTTCCAATCATAAGGACTAGTTTGCAAATGACAGCAGAAGCTTTCCAGATGCTGAATTTTGCACTTATCATCCAAATGTGTCATTTCATGGCATAAACACATTTTTGCAATTGTAAACCAGCATTTCATAGCCTATCTCAAATAGAGTCCAAAAATAACTCCTCCACTGCTTTCTGTTATCCTTCATAGCTTCATTCCCAGGCTATACTCTCCAAATACGCTGGATTTCAGCTACCATCATTTTCAGAAACCTTTCTTAAACATGCATGTGCCTTCAAGTCAGTGCTGACTCCTGGTAACTGCCTGGACTAGTTCCTGCAATTGCCTTGGCAAGATTTTGGAAGTGGCTTTCCCTTGCTTTATTCTTCCTAGATCTGAGAGAGAGTGGCTGGTCCAAATTCATCCAGCTGGCTTTATGCCTAAGGCAGGACTGGAATTCAGAGTCTCCCAATTTCTAGACTGATGCCTTAACTACACCAACTGGATTTTCTTCATAAACATGAGAAATGCATAAATTAAAACCATAACTTTCCTTCTTCTGTGGATTCAGTATATTTTCTTCAAATCAACATCCCCAAAAATGTCGCTGAACCCTCTAACAAGAAGCCTTGTCAGAAACTAATGACAAAAAACCCTACTGGCTATAAGACAGGCAGCTGCATCTCAACAATACGGAGCTCCTGTGGAAAGAAAAAGTGCCATTTTGTCTAGTTCTCACTTGCCCTGGGGAAATTCACTAACTTATCTGTACTAGATCAGTTTACTATCTGTTCACTATCTGACTGTACCAGTTGCTGGACCACAACACAGTGTAATTTTGCATCTTATTTTACTCTGCTACTCCAACTTCTCATGCTTTCCTCTTTCTGTTATACCAGTACAACAAAACCTTGAAAAAGAAGATGCAGACCACTCAAATATTCAACATCACTAAGGCAATCTACCAGTTCTGGAGCTTTGCATAAGATCCTCCTTCTTTCCCATGTATCAGATTCTTACCCGCAGGACGTGGTACCAAACAGAGGTGCCTCCAAAGTCAATGTGGAAGTCTGTATAGCTGTCCCGCACCCCCATCAGGCAGTACTTTTGCACACTGGGACGCTCAAAGACCGATTCCTCTGGCCACAGGTTCTCCACCCAGGACAACTTGCGCACAATCTTTGGGGTCTCCACCAAGTTAGACAACCTGAAAAATTGCATAAGTAGATAAACTTATCCCCTTCTAAAAAGACTTCTGAGAAAACGTTCAGGTAGCTGGTGGAGAGTCTACTATATTTAGACCCACAATCCCCCTTGTTACACCTAGGAAAATATGGCAAATAAAAACATCACTGTCTAAAAACAATGCCCATTTGACAGAAAGGGAATAAGTACAACTCAATACCTTCCAAGTAAGTTATACAGGGGGTCATTGGGTTATGACAATAATGGAGCCTGTGAATTATAATTGTAAGTTATAATGATCATAGAATGGGTGGGTCACAAGACCGACCTGATTTTTTTTACAGCAATCATTAAGCAATAGTGGCAGTTGTAAGTGTGAACATGGCAGTCATTAAGCAAACCCATAGTTGTTGAGTGAATCCACTGTTGAGTATGGCAGGTAAGTGCCAGTTTTCAGCAAAACAACCATAAAACACAGCACATGGTTGCAGGATGCTTCAAATGCCCATAAATGCATCTGTGTTGTCAAGCACTTGAAGTGTGGTTACATGACTCTGCCTCCCTCTGCATCATCAGAATTTCAAAGCCAGGCTGTAAGTCCCCTTTTCAAGTAGGACATAACCTCAAACAATTGCTAAGCAACTGGTCATAAGTCGAGGACTACCTGTAACTGAACTCTCAGAATGCTCAGCCAGTGTTGGCTTTCACCTCCTGTCCAGGAAATGGAACAAAGTGGAGAACTTCTTTGTAGTCCCTTCAGGACAAATAAAACCATTCCGGGGGAGATGATATACTCTGATGCCAAAATATGGGATCATGTACATCCAGGTTCTCCAACATGGGTAGGGATGGAATGTAGAACAAAAATACTTAGATAGCTTCTGCAGTCTCCTGCACCCTGCCTGCAACTTCCCCTGTACTTTTTACCTGGTTTCAGAGAATTCCAGGCTGATGACATTGAGCACTTTCTCTCTGCGACTGCTGGAATAGTAGCTGACAAAGTCACCCAGGCGCATCTTGAGGTCAGCCTGGCGTGTCACATCAATGACATCTATCTCCTTGTCAGCACCTGTTCAAAAAGAGATATGCCCCATGCTGTGAAGTAGCAGCAGCAGTATTCCCTGAGTTATTCCCCAGAAGTACATTGCAGGGCAGCCAGCAACCTCATCAGAAGCTCAGTAATGCAAGCATCTCCCTCTAGTGGTCCAGCACCTTGGTCAGCAACTGCTACTTATAACCAAGGGCCATAAGGCCGTTTTGTCAAAAACTGCTAGAGTCCTCACCTGCTTACTATACACATACCTACTCTTACTTTCAGAATTCAACCAAGGACTTTCCCTTTCAAACCTTCATTAATACAAATGTGCTACAGCTATTTTATAACATGGGATGTAATACCCATGTTGCCTCTTAGCATGCCATTTTCAAGGAGAGCCAGCCTAAAAGGCAACAGGAGAAGCTGCATTCACTTTGAATAATAGCACTTCAGTTTTCAAAATGGGAAGGGTTACAAAATGCATTGAAAGAATATACTACACTCTGTGTCTCCTTTAGGGTAAGGCAGGCAAGCTGGTATCATCTAAATTTTCTGAGCTACAGCTCCTGTAATTGCTTGCCCTTTGATGGGGCTGATGGAAATCGAAAGCATCTAGTTGTCTTAATCTGCCATAAGCTATGCCACGTTTGAGAAATCACTGAGCAACAGTGAAGCCTTATACACCTTTTGACATCCTCCATAAAATGAGAAAGCTCAGAGAATATTGACAACACTTTTTGGGAACTGCATGCTCCAGAGAACAACTAATAATGCTAAATCAACTGTTCTGTGGAGAAATTTCAGAAGGAATATGTTTTGTTTGGTTTTGATGTAACAGTTGTGTGAATCCAGGCATTACAGGTTATTTAATAAGTTATTATTAGAACAAATCATGGCTCAGTACAATGTCTGAACCACTGAGGGATTGTAAAAAACTTCTGCAGAGATTCAAGGGAATCTTAGCCTACAGCTAAACAATCACTGCCATTGGTTGAAAGTCTCTTATTCATCTCTAAGAAAGAGAGGAAATTAAACAGTAGTTAGGAACTAGCTGATCAGGTAAGGCTAACTAATATCCACTTTCTCTGAGCAAAGTGTGGGTAATCAATCTGGCAAAGGATCAGCATCTCTTCAACAGAAGGGCCCATTAGCATGTTCTCAGGCCTGGATTTCACTGAGCCCATAATCATGAGTTGGAGCTAGACTGGGGAATTTATAAGTATCAAGATGTTGTTGAAGTAATATTTCTAGCATCCTTATCATTGCTGACTGGTACTGTTGGGAACTTCAGTAGTTTATAAGTATCACACTCCTGAATTTGAGGACTAATTTTAGTCAACAGTAGCCCACTGTTTTGCCAAAACAGTAAAAGCAACTATTTAATCCCTGTGCTGACATCCTGACCCTGTTATTTTGAAATAATTTGTCTTGTTTGCTCTATAAACACTATAGCACAAATTCCTGTGGAAAAGTGAGGCATGGAGGCTATAAATAAAAAATTCTTAGCACAGTTTAATAACTCATAAGATGAAAGAAATATTTATATCCTTGCCAACCTTTCTAAGTTCTCTGCACTCATCAGTAAGAATAGCAAAAGGTAGGAACAGATTTCTTTCTAGTGGACAAGTAAAAATGATAGCTTGACCTTTCTACATCTGCAAATATAAATCTTTATATCTGCAGATAATAGAAAGAAAAATGAAAAGGAATGAGAGCTGAACATTTGAGGAGGATCAGGAATATCTCCAGTGGGATATTGCACCTGATCACTGGATCTTAAGAAAGATATTACAGAGCTAGAAAAAGTGCAAAAAAAAGGCAGCCCCAATGATTAGGGGGATGGAATACCCCACCGACTGGAAATATCACAAAAATTGTCTCTTTAACATGGAATGGAGGAGAGTAGAGGGATACTATGCAGCAATATGAAATGTCATGGACAGCAGAGGTATTATGGACATATTTTTCCTGCTTCTCTCTCTAGGATATTACCCAAAAGACTAAGAGAAGGAAAAACATTTTTATACAGTATTAGTTAAACTATGAGATTAATTTGTTAGCAGACGCAGGAACCACAGCCAGTTTGAACTGCTCTGAAAGGAGATTGGACAAATTTAGGAAGGATCAGTGGCTATGCATACTGATGAGTGCCCCCTGAATACTAGTCACCATGTCTTAAATACTAATTGCTGTGGTGTGACAGTAAAAGGGGCTATTGCCCTCCAGCCCAGACTTATGATCTTCCCAAATGCACCTTACATTCTTTGTGTATCCAGCACAGCCACAATGACAGATGTGCTTGAAAACCCAGCAGTATGACTGCAACAAATTGTGGCTCAAAAATACAGTCCTCTCTCCTCAAGCTTTAATTTTTCTGCAAATTGAAGAATCTTTGTGAGGTGCAATGGGAGAAGATGACTAAGAAGAGCTATTTCCTTGGCCATAGTTCAAGTGGGTACAGTCCTCATTAGTGATGGAAACTGGGTGCGAAGCAGCCTGAGATGAGAGTGACTTTTCTCCTCATTTGTTTCATCAATTCTGATAGAGGTCATTTGACCTCTGCACAGACATGAATGACTTATACTAATGCCAGATAATACTTCTCTTCATATAAAAAACAAAGTATCAAGAAAAATATTCACAACACTTTAGCAAGAAGTAACCTTTAGCATGCAAAGCAGTGAGAAGTAGATATTTTGGACTTCAGCTCCCTCCAACCTAGCTAGTGGGAAAGAAACTGTGGGAACTGCTCTCCAAAGCATGTAGAGAGCCTCGTGCTGCTGGCTCTTGCAGTAGGGATCTTCCTCTGGTCACCATGGCAGTTTGCCAGCCAACCTACTCTAATACTCACCAACATAATGTTCCACATCACGCACAGTGAATGACGGTGGAGGAAGAGTCATGCCCAGGCCATCTTTCTTCAGGACCAAGAGAGGCACACTGAAGCTGTTTTCCTCCAGGAACTCCACAGTCAGCTGTGTTCCACTTGGCTTTAGGATCACGTCATCCGCACTGAGGAAGCAGGAGGGAGAGTCAAACCAAGGCCACACTTTTCTATAGCAAACTTTCCAATTTGGTACCTTCCAGATGCATTAAAACTACAGTTCCCAAAATGCCCTGGCAAAAATGGCCTCAGCTGAAGGAAAAAACCAGGAGGATACAACATTGTGGACATGTGTATAATATGCATATTCTCTGTATGTTACACTTGTAAATTTGATAAGCTTTGGCTGCCTTGTAATTCATGATTGTTACAAATCATATTGACTCTATTTTTGTTTTGTTGTTCTTTATGTCTAATCTCCTACTGTTCTCAGTTCCAATGTAATTATAAATAAAAGCATTTATGTTTATTTTAAACCTTGCTTCATGATTTGAGATCTTGGAGCAGCATGGAGTACACATTAGAACATTCAGCATCCTTTACAAATTGACATACTTTTTATTTAAATTGGACATTTCCATGGAGGAAGAAAAGAATTATTTTGATTTTTTTCCTTCAGCAGCTGCTAGGCTATCTCTTTGGAGACATTCCATGCAGCTGCTTCTACTATAAGGTGGGGCAGCTGCAAAGAGTCTCCCTACAGAGACAGCTATTCTGGTGCTGGAGGAAACAATGACAATAAATAGCAGAGCAATTCAGAGAGTAAAGAAAGGGATTTTACCAAAAAGCAACATGTTCTCTAGACTCTATCAAAATAGATCATTAGCCAAACCCATCTGAATATTTTTTCTCAAATTAAGAGAACACTACTCTTTTAACTTTTTCAACACATACCTTAGTTATAAAGAAAAAGAACATAGTCATAAAAACAACAAAATGCAACGAAGAAATAAAAGTATTGAATTGCTTAACCAAAGTTCAGTCTTGACAGTATAGCCAGGCAAGTTTATTAATTCCACCCTGCCAGTCGTTGCTATCTAGAGACCACAGATCAGTAAATCTTGGCAAGGCATTTCAGAAGTTATGGAACTACAGCTCCCAGCATCCATCTTGTTGTTTAGTCGCGCAGTCATGTCCGACTCTTTGCAACCCCATTGAAGACTAACACTGAAAGCTGCTGAGAGTTGTAGTTCATTAAATATTACCCATTCCTGAGCAGGACAGAGGAATTCTTTTACAAGTTTTATAATAAAGTTGTCTTGATGAACCGAAACAAATGCTTCATTTTAGCTAGAAATCAGCCAGTCATCCCACAATATGGCTATTGGAAATGCCCTTTTTTCTTTTTTTCTGTAGTGGCTAAAAAATCCATCAAACATGATCTCACCTAGGAAATGTTCTGCTGCGGAGTTCTTTGATGAATTGGCTGCTGCCAGTTTTCACTGTCTTGCCAACCTCTTTGTTCACAGAGGAATCAGACTGTTTTGGATTTCCTCGACGCCGTTTCACTGAGGGAGGGAGGAAATTAAAATATACACAAGCACAATGGCAATTCAGCAAGAGCAGTGCAAAGATGATGATGATATTCCATCTCTAATTTGCTCAACTCAAGGCGAACAATATTCCCATCTCCTATGAAGAATCTAGCAAGACAACTGAGGAAATAAGCTGGCTCCATATCAATTACATCTGCCAGACTGCCAAAAAACGATTTAGAGATATATATAAACAACCATCATTAAAAAATATAGTCTTAATGATCGCAAACAAAGGTTTGAAAAATGTTATCAATATCTACTGGATTTTCAGAAGCCAAAAAGGTTGCTGAAAAATTATACCTGCTAGGCTGAGCTAACAGGTTGACTAAATCAATTAAGGCTTTTAAAAAGAGATTATGCAATATGTATTTATTATGTATTAATTAGATTATATAATTAAAATGAATAATAAACATACAAATTATGCACACAGAACCAGATGACACACATTTGCTCAATGTGCTTTTTGTTTTTTTATACAAGTGGCAGAAATGACTGAACAGAATTTTTATAGTTATAGATATAAGTAAAACTCTGTAGCTATTTCTCATCATAAAAGTCCAGTACCTATTACTCATCATAAAGTAATATAAACAATAGAACAGGAGCCCATAAAGGTAAGAAAGCTGGGCCAGGCATTCAGGAAGAACTGTGCAAAGTTGTCACAAAGCTTTTCTTCAATTCCTTTAGCTGACAGACTCTGTTCAGTTATGAATGTTTTTCTTGTTCATGGGAATTTACAGAGAACTCCATATTTTTCGGCATTGGTGATGAAATAGCAACCATGCAGTCACTAGTATACTTGTTTGTATCTTATTTTGTCTTCACTGAAGTGTAAAACACAAAGGGACAATAACTTACTGACAGATGGTCCATGAAGCACTTCACAGTTGGGGCAGTGATACAAGTCAATGTCAGCTGCCGCATCCTCTTCTACTCCAACACAGCTTGAAAAGAGAAAGAAAATTGCTTACCTTGCTCCATACTGACTTTAAAAAGTTAGACCCAAATGTTCTTTTCTAAAATGTCTAGCCTGGACAACAGTCCTGAAAGATTTAGAACACTATTGCAAGCAATTCTGAACCACAGGAGGAATAGATGTATTCTGAATGTCTATTCTGCAGGACTAGTGTTTCTCGTCTAAAGATAGGGATGGTGCCTGGTGAAATACTGAGGAGGAATGAACACACACTTTTCTTGATGGGAGATCCGTCTCAGATCCAGTGTAAAGAACATTTTCATATTCTAGCCACATGATTCAACACCCATACTCTGGGCTTGAGAAGAAGCATCAAACAATCCCATATGAAGTCCATATCTACTGTCTGGTAGTAAATCACTTTGATCTATTTGAACTTCCTACAGAGTAAAGGCTATCATTCAGCAATAATTAGCTAAGCCATCTTCAGCATAAAAGTATTAAATAAAGGTGGTCTGAGAAAGCAAGGAACAGGAAGTGGTATGGAGAAGAAACACAACAAAAATAAAGTGAAAGCCACAGAGTTCTTTTATAACTTTTGATCCTGAGCAGGTCAGTTCTAAGCACAATGAATGCCTGTTTCCAAGGAAATTTATTTATTTCACTGTTTTTACAGTTCACCTAACTCAAAAGAGTTTGGCTGAGCCAGGACAAGTTGCAGTGCTTCAGTCCCTCTAAGTGATTGGCATTAGTAGTGCTGAAGGCAACGATGATCAACCTTGCAGAATTACAGAATATAATTCTGTATCATTTCTTGATTCATTTCTTGATTCTTTATAATGCTGCTTAACTGGGAATCCAATTTTTATCTGCTACTTCTGGTTTAACTCATGTTAGTTACTGATAGTTATGTACTCAAGTTTGGCTGCTGAAAAAAATGTCTGTATGTCATGTCACGAGCACCTTTGTATAGATTAATGCTCTGACTCGCTATGTATTTGTTGCCTGACTTCTACAAGAGTCCCAGTGTAGAGACAGGGTACCAGTAACTACTAGGGACAAGCAACAGAGGAAGAAGATATTTCATCCCTCGTTTAAGAGTTTAACCACTCACTTTTTGCAACATGAATTTCAACTACATGAAACCATAGTCTGACCCAGCAACATCATTCTGAAAGCAACACCCCCTAAGTGCTACATGTTGCCCATGCCTGGAAAACCTCCAATTACATTAGCACCCCAAAGAGAAAACAGACTCAGGCAGTTCAGGGTGGCCATGATCAGCAAACAGCCTTTTCCACTCAGCACTTGTTTCTCACCTGCCATGGAACCAGTCCTGGCAAGCATCGCACTCGATCATGAAGCGGGTGACATCGTAGGGCAGGCGACAGAGACAATACACTGGGACAGAAGCCATGGTGGAGGAAGGGGCTGCTCCAAGTTCAAGCAAAGGAAGACCCTCAGGAATCAAAGGATATCAAACTGTCCGCTAGGGCAAGCTGGAGAGGCTTATCATGCCGGAGGCCTGAAGGAAAAGTCCTGTCCCAGCTGGGGTTAAGTGAGGATTAAAAATTTCATCCACGCACACGCACCCACGTCTCAGGCACCAACTTTTGGCAAAACGCAGTTGTGACCCTGAAATCCGGCCGATTCTTTTGCCCAGAAACAAACCAACCAACAAGCGAACAACTGGTATCCTCCGCGGATCGCCTCCAAACCGTTTCTGACAAAGCTCGCGTTTCACGGGCTTTCCCTAAGAATCGGAAAGCCTCCAAAACATTTTCCCGAGCTCGCAGCTCCTCCTTCCCGCTCCGTTCAGAAGTTTTTCAGCCTCCTTTCACCTTACGGGGGAGGGGGCCCCCGATCTTCCTCCAGGATTAGGGGAATCTCCGCGCAATTGGCAGACCTGCTGTCCCTCTTTCTTCCCGCACTTCGTCCCCGGGGGAGAGCCTGAGCCCTTCCTCAACCCCGACAAAGCGCGCCACGGCTCCCTCGCTCGCCAAGGACAACCTCTGGATTTCCTTCTCCCCGAAAGAGCGAAATCATGGTTTCCCTCCCTCCCCGAATTCCCCTCCAAGCTCCCCCTTACTCCCAGGGGCTTGTCTTATTGCTCTCCCTCCTTTAAATCGAAGATTTCCCTCTTTCTTCTTGCCCCGGAGCCGAAGGCGGACGCAAGACTCTGCCTATTCGCACGCCAGGTCCCGGCACCTTCTCCCCGGCGGAAGCGACAACGCCAGGACGGGGATCGAGGCCTTCACGAAGCAAAGCACTCCCTCTAGGTTTTTCAGCCGCTGAAAAGGCCTCTGCAAGGCCCAAGGTCCTGGGGTTTCTTTTCCAGCTTCCCAATAAAGTTTATTCAAAACAAGGGAAGGGAGAGGAAGGGAACAGAGGAGGGGCCGGCGGCCATCTTAGGAGAGGCAAGGCACGGGAAGGCGAAGAGGCCATCTTGAAAGTGGCGCCGGGGCCGCAAGGCAAGCAACGTCTAACGACGATTGCGGCAGCCATCTAGGGAAGCGGGTCAAGGAGAGAGTTCCACCATAGAGAGAAACAGAGCGGCGGATGGAGCGCCTCAGTCGCCACGAAAGAAGGCGGGATGTGTACAGTATTTTTGACACGGAGGGATGGCACCGGAAGCGACGGGAGATTCGCGCTCTGCTGCAGCGCTGCGGGAGTACCCTTCGCGGAGTGTGTTTCGGGCCCTGAGAAGAGCCGCCCGGCCATCTGTGTGTCAGTCTATGTAGTATCCATTCAAAAGTCAACCATCCCGTTTTGTCGGGAAATTCCAATTTTATACCGTGGGACTGCATGAAACGTGTATGAAACTGGCCGTGCAATACAAACTGAAGTAGCGGCTACGGTGATTATTTTGACAAGGGGAGCTTGCGATGCCCATCGGGTTTAAAAATCGCTGTTTTTTTAATCGGCCTGGGTCCTCGTGACCGCTTAATCAGACCCCTGCAGTTATTTTGTCAACGTTTTCAGAAGGGGTTTGTCATTGCCTGCGTTGTGCGTAAGGCTGAAAGAGAAGGACTACTCCCAAACTCAGTCTCTAGTTCCTTTAACCAGCACACCAAACTGGCTCTTGGGTTACAATCATTGGAGGGTAAAAGGCAGAATGGAGTTGAAAGAAAGCACAAAAACAATGTGTCTGGTGTGAATTTTATCCCTAAATTGTTTGGTGTGTTAGTAACATTTTTTGTCCAATCCCCAACCTTCCTTTAGTGGATTATCCAGATCACTTTCAGTCTGGATTTAGGCTTTTTAGGTATGGGATCAAAATGGCATGAATGGCACTTTTGGATGGGCATAGGGCTCACATGTCCATCCTTGCTCTTCTTGACCTCTCAGCAACTTTCAGAACCAATCATGGTATCCTTCTAGATTGGCTCCAGGGACTGGATGTGGGCAGTTCTCTTCCTTTCTCTTGGGCCAGTTCCAGTCAGTGATGATCAGAGGAGAGGTCCCATGCTTGGCCCCTTGTTTGTGGGGTGGCTTGGGCTTTGGTACTTTCTCCACTCCTATAAAACATCTCTATGAAGTCACTGGGTGAGGTTATCTATCAGCGGTACACACACACACAGCTTTTTATCACCAGCCAGGCTTCCCTTTTTAGAGAAGATTGTAGAGAATGTAGTGGTGTTTACAGCTTCAAAGTGCCCAAGAGAAAGTGGAGTAATCCTTTTAAAATCCAGATGTAGGCACTGAGACAGGATAGAAACTATGTGGATCACGCTGTTGGAGGATTTGTGTTGCCTCTTCAGGTCATTTTAGATCTTTTAGAATGTACTGATTCAACAAGAATTCAAGTCTATATTATATTACTCAAGATAAAGGAACTTGATGGGAATTGGAAGGCAAAGCAAAACAAACGACCATTATCTTCATTCTAACCAATACTTTTGCAGTCAAAAATATATGCTCATACACACAGAACAGAATCAGAATGAAACAAGGTCAACACAAAATAAAGGCACAATTTTCCATAAAACCACCAAAATTCCAATCTGCATCTACTTTCCAGTATTTTATAGCTTACTGTATTTTTTTTGCTGGATTTATGGGTACTGGAACAATATTGCACAGATCCTAAATATGAAATAGAACTGGGGCAAGAATCGTGCTGGTGACCCTTATGCCTGATAATGCATTAGGTTTCATTGCAAGGTTAAAATGTCATCCACATTTAGAAGACTTTCCCACTCTTATTAGTTTTATACTTACTGTTTCTTGGATTGTTGTACACTGCCTAGAATAATTTTCCATGAGATAGGCAGCCATATAAATTGGATAAATATATCCTACATAGTTTATTCTGGTTCTATCAGTTATTGGGAAAAATAACATGCATTGAAATTTGACTACTGGCAATCTTAGTTACCCTCTAATTTTTTATGGATTTCCCCCCCTCATATTACAATTTGGAGTTTTTACCTCCAACAGCTCTGCAGAACTGCAGCAGATACCTAGTTGTGACTTGAAACACCAACTTCATTTTACAGAGCTTAAAAGAAAAGAGACACCACTTTTTCTTTACTAAAAGAATAGACTTTATTAAGCACTGTAAGTCTTTCTCCATCATCAACAGATGAACAGCGCACCAAAATTCCACCAGCAAAAAACATTCCCAAAAGACACCCAAGCTTTCTGATCACAAACCTACTGCAAATTTCCCCTGATTTAGAGCAACCTGTCCAAACTTACACTGATTAAAAAACCCAACAACCTATGGAGTATGTTGCGGGGTGCAAGGATTGGGGAGATGGGAATTTGATTATCAAGATTGGGGTGGGGATAGTAAATATAACATCCATCCACTAAGAACAGGTGTTAATTAGCATAAAAATAATTTTTTTAAAAAGGTAGAAGGGAATAATGTATTGATCATTAACTTCCCATATAAATAAAACATGAAACTTGCAATTGACGGGATCACTAACAAAGAAAATTCAGATTTACTCTGTTCAGCAAAATTATTGGTTTGTATTTTTTAAGCTAAAATCTTAGGCTAAACATTTTGAAAAGGCAATTGTGGAGATATATATATATATCTGGTAAAAATGCAATGTCAAGGCTACTCAAGGAAAGTATGAGGGAAAAGACTGGCTTAAAATAACAGATTGTTTTTACTTTTAAAAATCTCACTAGGCATTTAGTTACTATCAACAAAGCATCTACCAAAATACAAGAGCAATGGTTATAGTCAGAAAAGGTGTACATCCCATCTGAAAGGGTAATATTATAGACAGATATGGTGTTTGTGGGAAGAAAGGGTTGATTTTTCAAAATTGAGGATAAAAATCTAATCTGAAAAATAACTAGAAAATGAGCAACAGTGTCTGACTTTAAACAATGACCAGTAAATAGCAGTTAAAAATGGAAAGATTCCTAATAGTGTGTTCATTAGGTTTCCTTAAAAGGTGAAATTCAAAACAGAAATCAGCACAGGTAAACCAGAAAGCAGATGAGAAGATTTTGGGGAGGGGAGAGAATGGGAAGAATAAAAATTAAAAATAGAAGTACATGCATATTTAGAAAAATACATGTTGTAAGTTAGCTACTATAATGATTCAACCTTGGTAGTAAAATTCTGCTAACTACATTTAAAATAAAAAAGAACACATTGTAGTTTGTGTCAGACTTGTGTGGCCTAATCTTAACCATGCTTACTTAGAAGAAGAGACCACAGCACAAGGGGGCTTTTCATCCAAGCAACTACAGTTAAGGTTTGCACTAGGATAAAGTTGAGTGATGGGGGGGAAACGGTGGTTCTCTGCCCAATTGGCTAGTTAGTGACACTGTGTCCTCTTCACAGGCTCAAGTGTATCTGTATAATTTGTGGACTGGGATACCCCCATTCCCCTCCACAAGAATCAGGTCCCTGTTGTAATGTTTGTCACTTTCCCCCAGGGATTCAAGGGTTTGCTTATTTAACTCTGAATCCAAGAAAGAGTGGAATTCTAAACCACACCAGAAAAAGTTAAAAGCTGTCCCTCCCTGAAAAGGCTCCCTAGTCTTTTCAAGTATATATTATATTGAAAGTATATTTGGAATATTCCATTTTCTTAAAGAGTTCCAGCCAAGTTGACTAGTAGCAAAAGTTTAGGAATTGCTAGCCAGTCCACCTTTCAGTACTGCCTCAGAATGGGATGAATGACTCCTAAGAGAAAGGCAAGTAATCTTGGTCAATAGGTTGGTTTTAAACTCTCCCTCCTTCCCTGGTGACAAAATTATGAAGAAAGTATGCTAAAACCCCATGTCTATGATTTGATGGGTCAAATCCTTATGAAGGTTGTTGGACTCCAAGAAATATGCTTTAAAAGTTCAGAACTGCAACCTAATATAGCAAGTTAAAAAGATTAAGTTTTAATCTTAAATTTGTACCCTAAAAGATGTCTTCTTGTATTTTAAAGGATGCAGTCTAAACTCAGAAAATACATTGTCACATTGGTAATTTACGGTTCACTGGATGATGTATAAGGAAGCATCAGATTACTTCAATGAACTTTCACTATCACAATATAACTCAGTAATTGATGAAAATAAACATGACTCTCTAGATGGAATAATTCCTTGGGATAAGTATTTCATAATCTATACAAAGATCCAGTTCTAGAGAGAATTTAAAGCAGATTTCTGTGGCAGGGAACTTTCCAAAACTCTGAAGTTCAATTTTCATAATCTCTACTTTAAGGATTATGGGAGTTGAAATCTATCACAAATGGAGGGCATCAGAATGGGGGATAGTAGGCGAAAGGATTACAGAAATAAAAAGGAGCAAACTTGTTTCACAAATATTTATGAAGACTTAACTCGGTTAGTTAGTTGCTGCATTTCCTCAGAATTAGTCTCAATGAACTGGGCATTTGCAATTAATTGCAATCATTTTGTTGCCATATAGGTCCCTTCACAGAAGATGTAAAGAAATTTTCCTCCCATAAAGCTTCCACATCATCTAACATGACTATTTTAAACCTTCTAAGTTTCACAGGCAATTTTGCACAAAATTTCCAGCTTTCTAGAAATTCAAAGGTAGGAGAAATAAATGCTTCCTTACATATTTAGATTTTTACTTACATACTTCTCTAGGATCACAAACAGGCTAAATTTGCAATACTTACTTTTTACCAAAAAGTAAGTATTTTTACTGTGGTGAAAGTCATCTGCAGTGATATATTTGAAATAAAATACACTTCCAGATTTTTAAATTCAGGTACAGTTTCAGGGCTACATATTTAGCATCTCTGAAATCTGAACCCTGAGCTCCAATGCTATACTTCAGATTTCTGACTTCACAACAGGATCTCAGTGTTAGAAACTGCTCTTTAAAAACAACAGTTTGAAAGTTTGTAATTTTAGGGTTTCAGTTTGAATTCTAGCATTACTATTTAAGGCACATTGTTACCTGTATTAAAATTTGATTTCTGACCCTGGAAGCAAAAGCATCTCTGAAATTTTAGTAACTGATGTAAATATGAAGAATAGCACACGACTTATTAGCTAAGGGAAAGATAAGGAAGTTGCCACCAAACCAAATAGAGATAATAAAAAAATCTAGTTTGTTTAGCATTATGAAGAATATGCTGTTTTTAAAAAAATAATGCAATCTAACACAATGTTCCTGCTGTAATTCTATTCCAGCCTTCCTCAGTCTGGTTCCCTCCTCAGCCATGTGTTGGACTTCATCTCCCGTAACCTCCTAGCCAGTGGACTGGGGTAGGCTATTCTGATCTATTGCTATCAAAAGAGAAGACTTTTACTATGCAAGTAAAATGTAGAACTCCAAGTGATATCAATCAGCTCCATCCTAAAACTTAGCTGGGGAGGAGCCCATATGAACCTCTTTAATTTTCTTAAAGGGTTCTAATTACAAAAGCTTGCTCCAATTTGAATGACATCATAAAATAATACCCTTTTTATTTAGATCTGCAGATAGGAACCATATTAGGCTGACCTGGTTTGAGGAACTGCAGCACATAAGGCAGTAAATTGTTGCAACACCATATGCAAATCCACTATTCTTCATAAAAAATCATTGTTTTCATTGTGGATTTAAGAGGTCATCTAACTCTTGTACCATAGAGCAATTTGTGTGGCCTCAGAGATGCTATTTAAGATTTGGTCATATCAGTAAAAATATTAACTATGCAAGTAAATGACACCTTAACCAATTGAGATGAAAATCAAAATATATTCATTAATCTAAATATATCTATGGAAAAAAGAGATTATTCTTTGGATCCAAAAAGAAGAAATAAAATCAATAATTTTTATCCACTTCTTTGGCTCTGACATAATAATGGACTTTGAACTGCATGTTTTCATTATTCCACTTTTGACCCCTATGGAAGCACTTCACATTCCCACTGGGTATTTTAAAATTGCATGATGCCTTCTATCGTTTTGGATCAGCAAACAGTAAGCAACTTAAAACAAAATCATGCCTCAATCACTTATACATTTTATAAATTATCCAGGATATTTGTCAAGGGAAATTGAATAACATTATTTCAAACAACAAAGTTTAAAAAACAGGCATCTGGACTGGATTTTTCTCAAGTCGAAGACGTTTCGCCTTTAATCCAAAAGG
>JANHZU010002119.1:83048-93849 GCA_032468055.1 Acrochordus granulatus | reverse complement strand
ACTCTAGGTCAAAACAAAATAAAATTTTGGCATATTTACACATCCGTTTTCTAAAGTGTTAAAAAAATATCTGGATCAAATTAAATTTAGGCATCATTTTCAAGATATGAAATTTCACCCCAGCCCTTATATTTCTGTAGAATAACTTTGTTAACAATAAGAATTAGGAACATTTTTTAAGAATTTTTAAGCTGAATTTTATATTCAATCCCACATTCCACACTTCCATAGAAGCACAGTATAGAACTTTATATTTTTCTATTACTTGCAAAATGAACTAATTTCCACCTGAGATTCATGAATTTCTGCAATCCAAACAAGCCATAAAATCAAATGATTTCCTTTACAGGGCTTTAGAAATGGGATCCTTTGAGAATTGGACCAGAATGCTTTCTTTTACCATAGCAATATTAGTCAAACAAATTCTGATCATATTCCCAAGATTCCCCTCTTCTGAAACACTGGAAATACCAGGTTAGAAAATGAAGATGACAGAAAACTCTTATCTGCCCCTGAACTGTGAGATAGTACAGCAAATCATCTGCATGTTGGCAACCTGCATAATTGACTAATACAAGCAAGCAGGTTTATCTAACTCTGGGATTAGACCTCGGAACTGGCAAAGATTTGGTTGCTTGGACATTTCTGCTATTGTTTGGACAAAATCTTGTCTTCATGAATACTGTCAAACTAAAATAGCTACAACACCCACAAAATAAGTTGTCAAGCTATTCACCAAAGTTAATTTCGGAATCCCATTCCAAATGGAAGAGCTAAACAATCTGCAGCAGGAAATATTGTGGCAGTTACATGAAAGCCTTATTGTTCCCACCCTTCACCCTGGGAATAAAAGGCACCTCCTGGTTAGGCCCAGATTAGAGCACATTTCACAATGGAGGGCACAAGTAAAGCATTCTTCTCACCCTCTCTTCAAATTAGTTGTTTCAATTAAGAGTGGGGTTAGTCTATTACCAGAGAAAGCAGATTCTCCCAGTCTGCTTTGTTTGGTGATTTAAAGTTCTGCCATGTTCTACTATCACAACAAAGAATCAAAAAGCACAACTCTTAAGGCCATTGTAGAAAAAATGCAGGGCGTGTTAGCTAAAAATAAGAGCTGCAAATATAATTATTAATTTATGCCAGATCCTCCAAGCAGGAATTGGAGATGTACATCTCCCCTCCAAAAACTATCAAGTATCTGGTGCTGCAAGTCCATAACCTTGGGATTAATATCTGCCATTATAACTTTAAATACAGGTTGGTACCTAGATACCAAGATTAAAGGAACTATATTCTGAATGGTAAAGATAAAGATACATTGAACCTATTTATTCATTTTGGTTACTGGAGAACTCGATTTTATTTGGGGCTTTCTTGAAGAAAGTTGAACATTTAAGATGTTATTTAGGAACTGCAGAAGGATATAATATGAAAGAACCAAGAGAAATGGAAAGGAGAGGACAATTGTGGTTAAAAAAGGGTATCCCCCAAATATAAAAGATTTATCCAGGCAATTTAGATTATGAGTGCTGAATACACTGATGGAATGCCAACCATTCCTGAATAAAAGCATCCAAAGTTGGCTTGACACTTCAAGGCAATTCTTGTATTAGACAGCTGGCTTTATATTAGCAGAAAAGGCTAGAAACAAAACAATCAAGACTTTAAAAGGCCTACTTACTGGCTCCTCTAATTCTGCAAATATATAATATGGTTTTAAAAAAAGGAAAACAAAGCTTTATTTTTGTTCAGATAGGGGCAGGCTTGTAAGAGGCTTTCCAAATGTATGACTCCCTTTAAACAAGATGATTTGCTTTGTCAACTCTCAAGTTCTTCAGCAAGTTCTTCAGAACAAAAAGAAGTTGCCAATTAGCCAGTTCTTCACAGTTTATCCAACACAATACAAGATTTCTCTTTTCAACATTTTTAGAATGTCAAGCCAATCAGAATTATTAGCACTTGCAGCTGAAAAGTGTACTTCTTTGACTATTAAAAATACTAGATTTCCCAAAATTTACTATTGGAAATACTTTTTAAAAATCAAGTTGTTCTTAACTCTCAAACCCTGTATCACAAACGACTTAAACAGCAACTCTTTATGTTTTCTAATGCTGAGTCTAGTTTCTATATTCCCCAGCTGCAACTATGGCAGTTTTCAAGCATAAATGCTCTCCTACCCTTCAGACTGCTCTTATTTTCCCAAAGGTGAAAGCAACTCTTTCTTTTGACTGCTGCCAAGTTCTCACCTAAAAGAGATAATCTCTTCAGGTGCTTCCTCCCTTCTAACAACCATGGATGATTTCCAAAGGTCTTGCTCTTAGAGGAATTTCCCATCTCACTGTATTTGTCAATAGTTTTTAGAGCAGCAGTTGATGACAGACCAATTCTGAAAACTGTCTGAAGCAAACAATCCATATCTCTTGATGAGAATGATCAGGCAGCTGGACTGGGAAGAGGAAGATGAGAGGTTTCCTACTTTGGGTTCTGGTAGATGAATAACCCACTTAAGGGAATGGAGCCAACAGCAAAAATAAGATACACTGCCCTGTTTCAGATTTTAAATCTATTTTAACTGCCCTTTTACATATTTGCAGAAAGAGAAAGAATTTTTTTAAAAATCTGGGTAATACCCTCCTACGTTTTAATACATCCTGTTTTTATTCTGCAGTAATTGAAATTTAAGAAAAAAATTCTTATGGACATCTAAACTCTTTTAGCTATCATGACTTGTTGCCCAATCATACATTAAATCATTTGCTAAAGGATCTATGGTCGTAGCCACCAACATTTGCCTTGTGGCAATGAATTTCATACAATTACTATGCACTGTAAAGAATACTTTCCTGATTTTGATCTGAGGTGGTAGCAGCCATTGCTCCTGGCAGTGGTTTAATGTGCCCTTCTGCTGCAGGAAGCAAAAAGGGAAACATTCAGCCTACTGGATAACTGATAGCATAAGACAAAATTAAAAATCAAAGCATGTTTTAAATTACTCAAGTCATTGGAGGTACATGCCATAGAAGTTGTGAAAAACTAGACAGAAACATGCGCTATAGAAATGCATGTATATATGCAGCTGGAAAACCAGTTTAAAAATTATTTCCAACAGAATGTTCAGTCTGCTCTTTCCAATTCCTCTCTCAAATTACTTGATTCTTCACTTTGAACTATGAACTTTTAACTCTATGTAAACATTCTGCATTTGAAATCTGTTTAAGTGCACAGTATTTCTAGTGCATTTACCAAGTTTCCAAAATTCTAGGCTTTCAGATTCTCCAAGATCATCTGCAAGGATAGGTGCAATTCAAATTAGGCAACCCAAGACAAGGAGACAGAGAGATACTTGTGTATACCATGGAGCTTACCTACACTACTGAAAATCTCGACCAAATGTTTCCAGAAAGAGTTTAATTTTTCCCCATAATCATCAGCATAAAAATTGATAGTGGATTATGTGAGGCTGGGGCGCACAGGATGATTTCTAGGAGGCACAATTCATCCTAGATTCCAGATTGTGTACTGAATTTGCAGGGTTCCCATGGAAGAAATGAGTAGAGATTCACCAGCTGAGCAACTGCAACCAACTTCCCACCCTCCCCATGTCATCCTTTTTCAGGGCAACAAAAGCTAGAATCCCACCCCAACCCCAGTTTCTGAGTAGGATTGATATCTTTGCAGCCTCACCCCATAACTTCCCCATTTGGATGGCTATCCATCCACACACCTATATAGCCCCTAGCCATCTACAGCCATTTGCTCACAGTTCTGGAATTGTAACAGTAAGTGCTTGTCTATTTAATGATAAGAAGTGTTCTGTCTGATATCAGGAGGCCTACTTCATCTATTGCCACAGCCTTGAGATAGGGTCCAATTGCTGGCAACTGGTGAAGCGGACCTTTAATTAGTAAAACACATAGCGCTTTGGAACGCAAGTTGTCTCCCGGGAATATTTTTACCCTTTCCGGGTTTGTAGCATTCATATTTATATATAGCTCTATTCATGTTATATATAAATATAGTCTCTCTCTCTTTCATATATAATAAAAAGTACACACCAACAGCTATACACATTTTGTGTATAATTTACAGTGGTGGCACTACTCTTTCTCTTAAAAATCATTGTCTCTCATACGCATCCCTTAATCCATACCAACATCACCATCCCTCAGAGCAATACTGCTATTTGGCCTGATGGTGGGGGAGTTGGCAAGAAATTAATCAAGGCAGGCAGGAAAAATCTGCCCCATTTTAAAATAAAACCTTCCCGGCTTTTTCTTCCTTTAAAAATATCCCCTTCCCAAAATCCAGAATTCATAATTCTTGCCCCTTAAAAAGCTTCCCCCCTATAAAATTAAAAAACAAAAATAAACTCAAATAAACTTTAAAAAATGCCACCTTATGGATCCGATTGGCATAGTTGCAAATTTGAGGGGTAGACTGCAAAAAAGCTGATGTGGTCTTCCAAAACAGGGACAAGAGTCCCAGAAGGCTGCTTGACCTCATAATATAATATCTGCTGCAGATGAGCAATCAGATTAATTAGCCCAATGTTGTAACGTGAGCTATTTAGACAGAGACCTTCCTTCCCTGCCTTGCCCAGCTAATAACTCTATCCCAGCATTCAACTGCATTTACATTCTAAGCAATATGTTGAAGAGTTGAATTTCCCCATCCCATCCTTGGCAGGTCAAAACCTTTTCCCTTGTCATCCCCCCATTTGCCAGCCAATTGGACCCACAGCGGCATCTATTCACTCCTCTTTCTGCAGAGCTGGGAAGGGAAGCTTGTTCTCCAGACACCGTTCAGAGTCCCCCACTAGCGTTCCAAAAAAGGGGCTTTTGTTATTGCATGAGTCAGTGTCTCTTGCTAAGGCACAAGGTGATGTAGCTGAAGGACATGTTCCAATAGTGGGATCCTCGTTGGCTCTGGAGGGGGGCCCTCCATCCCCATTCAACTGGGACTGGGCTCGACTGCAGCTGCTGTTGCCGCTGAACTCAGGCGTTTTTGCAGATCCGTCAGTCAAGCTCTGTCAAGCACAAAGGATAGTTTTAGAAAAAGATCAGGAAGCAGAAGACTCAAAGCCAGCAAGAAAAGACTGAAAGCACAGCTGAAAGAACTGAAATCTCCAAATGTCACAAGATTTTGTTTTTTATCTTGCAAATCTGTATGCCACCCATTTCTAAATAGTTTCAGGCAGCTTACAAAATGTATATCTATATATGTCAAGAGATTTGGCAACCTTGCATTATTTAGACTGTATTTGTTACATTGATTTTTCACGAACATCAGAGTTCTGCAGAGACCAACTTAGAGAATCCTGATTGCTCTGGTGCCTACAACCACTGCATGCCTGACCTTTTCCATATGCATTTGAACATTCTCAAAGGTCATTCTTTCTTTTAAGATCTGTCCCATGGTGGATGAGATGAACAGAACTCAGTATGGATCAAGCAGCCAGAGAGAAAAACTCTTTACTTAGAACTAGAATAAAATGAACTTCCACAATACTTAGCGAGACATACTTGCTTGTTTACTTTCTTATTTCCTTTGAGGATTTTTCCAGAACCATCACGGCCACGGCTGCAGACAGGAAAAGGAAAAAAAAAAGTGAACAAATTCATAAATAGAACAGATCACTTATTTATTTATTTGATATTATTTACAAGCAAGATCAAAATAATTAAAAGATCCAACAGTAATACATGAGGATAACTTAACTCCTTCACAATAAATAAATACATTTCCCCTGCTGAGAAACATAGCAACTGAGATGTCTAAACAGACTTTCATCCAGATTATATAAGAATTGTGGTCAGATAAAAATGTTTTTCATAACTTTTCAAGAAGCAATTGAAACATGGATAAAAGTTTGTAAAGATTGTGTGGGTCCCTTGCTTGCATCAATGCTATTTGTCAGAATCTCAGAAGATTGACAAGATAACCAAATATTAAATATAAACAGCTGTATTTATTTATTTTCCTTTGCATTAATTACTATCCATCAGCAAATGGAAAACAGAATTCAGCTGAAAGATCAAACCACCATTTATCCTACCTTGAACTGTTTCCATCAAATCTGGGCACTATAAAAATGTCTCTTTAAGAAATGATGTTTTAATTTGCTATTCTGCTTTCCCATATTCACCCTTTCTCCTTTTAGCTTTGTTTGGGTAATATTAAGCCCAGAGCAAAATATCCAAGTAGGCAAATCTGCTGACACTAAGCAAAATGTGACAGAAGTAAGGAGGAATCCTTTGTTTGCAGAGTGCTACTCTCAAAGGCTTCTACATGAATCTGAACAGTGAAAGTCTGGATTCATATGGAAAGTTTTGCAAGCAGAGCTCACTTACGTACAAAAATGTTTTCCCATTCAAAAGAGTCATGATGTCCTAGCCCTAGCATTCCTATTGGCTACAAGGAACAAAAGGAGAATCTGGCAGCAGCTAATCAAAGCCATTCTGTAGTGCTACTTACCCTTTCCCTGGGCCCCCAACTGACACCACCTGCATGCCAAAGGAGCCTTGTCCCCGAGAGGGTTTGCTCCCAGCCCACTGCCCCACAACCATCCCAGCAATTTCCAATTTGCCTCCTTGTGGTGGGATTGGATGGAGTCCTAGAGAGAGAAGGCATAGTCAGTAAGAAGGGAAAGGGAGATGAGGTAAGATTATCTACAGATCTAGATCCAAACATAAAATTTATTTTTGGAAGAGACAGGAAAGGAGGAAAGTATGTGCACATTTGTCTTTGTTGATTAATTACAAATTAAATTGCATGCTTGCAACATTAAAAATACAGATATGAGCTGGAAGTCCTAAGAGAATTAGCATTTAACATTGCCAAGAATTCCATGCCAATGTGGCACTGTATTAATAACAATTCTGGTAATGGTACTATTAAGCCTATTGTTTAGAACTCTGTATCTACATTTAGAAAAATAGGAATCACATACATATGAATTAAGTGACTAGTGGTCCATCTGGACCTCAGTCATTTACCTGTGAAGCCTCTGGTCCTCCCAGGGGCTGCTGGTTGCATTGATCCTATTGTGCGAGGGTAAAGAGGCACTGGATAAAAAGGTGCTGCCACAGAAGGTACAAAAGGTGGAGGTGGGAGAAGAGGTGGGGGAGCCTGGCGGTTGAGATTGATACCTTCCAGAATACTCTGCCTCATCTTTTCTACTTTGGACACCTGCTCTGTCTAAACAAGACCAAATAAAAACAGAATAGACAGAATAAGTATTTGGTAGGATTCCATAGTTTTACAATCTATCTAATATCTTTCAAAATCCCTATGGAACATCTTGCCCCTCGAGCTGAGGGCTGCCCCCTCCCTGATGGCCTTCCGGAAGGGCCTTAAGACCTGGCTCTGCGAGATGGCATGGGGCTCCAGGGGGTGTTCATTATCATCATGGAGGTGGCTGATAAGATTCTTAGCCATCCTCACCCCCTTTTTTATATATGAAATCCTTTTAGCCCACCTTGCTAGTCTGCCGGGGGGGTTTTTTTGTTTATTTATTTTTTAATGGGTTTATTTTATTTTAGTGTTTTTAATTGTTTAATTGCTGTTAGCCGCCGAGAGTCTTCGGATTTCGGCAGCATACAAATTTAATTAATTAATAAAATAAATAAATAAAATAAAATAAAATAAAATCAAGGAAGTACAACTGATGAGAACTCTAGGGGATGTTCCTTTGGCACAACTTTGGCAAAGTGCCAAGGGCAAAAATAATAAAACAGATCGACAGTGATCAGAAGAAGAATGATATATCCAGATAATAATAGGTGCTGCAATTATTTCATTGAATCAACAGGATTTGAACATGATTGACTTTAGTTAGATCATCCTATATAATATGCCTTTTAATGCACAGAGTAAGAGAGCTGGCCTATCAATTTGCTCTAAGACTTATTTAGGGCAATTAGCCAAGGAGAGTGATAGCGTTGCACTTTTCCTGCTGTCTTTCCTGCTGTGTGCAATCTAATACACACACAAAGCATATTCAGCTGTCAATGAACGAGACAAAACTGAAAGACAAAGTTATCTGGAATATTAGCAATCTGTAAAGTTGTTTTTAAATTCATTTTGCAAAACAATTTGAGAGCATCATCTGTATCCTTGCCCAAATGACCTCACCGTTGATTCTAAGAGGGGAGAACATATATGTAGCATTGGGACCCTCTTCTGAGCATCAGAACACCTTGGAATGAAAGCCAGAAACAACTGCTGCCACAACTTAACAAGTCAGGAGCAGGAACAACTGCTGTGTGCCTGCTTGCTTCTGGAAGTCTCCCTGCTTACCTGGCCATCACAGAGGTCTATCAGAGGTGACTTCTCTCGTGAAGCTTTAATCAGCTTGTTCTGAAAGAGTTTCCCATCAAAGTAGATCCATGGGCAGCAATGCTCCCAGGGCACAGGCTGCCCACAAGCATCATTGGCAAAAAGGGCAGTGTCCACTCCACTCATAAACAGAGCAGCCAACTGAACTCCCCGAGGATCCAGTTTCTCAATCTACAAGGAAAGCAACATTACTTGGCCTTTAATACTCCTTCTCCATTGTCTTCTGGCCTTAGTGACCAAGATCCAGCTTAAGAGTCTAGATAAGGCAGGATACTGGCACTTCTCTATTAAAGATGGCAGCATTCTGTACTAAAGATGGCAGTATTCTGTATTAAAGATGGCAGCACAACTCATGCTTCTGTTCCAATTCAAAGTCAAAGCTGCCTATATTAAATTCAAAGTCAAAGCTGCCTATACTATTAAAACAGAAAAGTACAAACTTCCAATCAAACATCTATTCCACATAAGCAGGTTCATCTATAATGGCCAACACCCATCCCAGATAAATCAACTCACTATTTATGTCATACAGAAGAAGACAAACAAACTACAATACACCCCAGGGGCTGTGACATGCTCAAGTCACTTGAGCTCACTTGCTCAACTGATAAGGTTTATTGGTGTGAACTACATTTTACTTGCAGGAAATGTCCAGCCAAGTGAAGAAAACAGCATTTACTTCAAGAAAAAACTTCTTAAGGCAGAGGTCACTTCTGTTCAATGTTCTCACCCTTTCATTATCTCCCAGAGAACACTCAGGAACATTTAGTTCCTCTGCACTGAAGATGTACTTTGGAAGCACTTTCATCTTAGTATTTCTGGCCATTTTTTAAACTGGTCTAACTCTTTCCTACCTACTTCTTATGGGAACCAGCCCATTTTTAGAGGGAGATCTAATACCTTGTTTGGAATATGTACAAGAGAGTTCCATCCTGAAGAAGTCACTTGTAGCCTTTATCTTAGAATTAAGAAGTAGGATTTTATTCCAGGACTAATAACATAGCAGTGCTTTTAAACAGAACTTATAAGAAAAGCAGGACTGACTACAATCAAAAGAAGAAGGGGCTGAGGAATATTTTTATTTCTACTGAAACTCTTTAAAGTGTTATAGCAGATGTCCTGGAATATCTCAAAATATTGTCTTTATTACAGCTCTACAACTCTCCCTTGAGCAGCCAGGAAGCAAACATAATTCAATATTCCTTGCAATATAAGAGGTCTAGTACACCCTAGTACAATCTCTTCATTGTCCTCCATACTTTGGTTCTCCATACACAAGGAACTGTTCTTTACAGAACTGTTCTTTCCCCTCCCTGGGAGGGGAGGAAGAGGTACCAAAGTGGCATTCCTTGTGGTAGCCAAACAAAATGGATGAAATGAGCAAGGGGCAGCAGCAATGCATGAACAGCTAATTCCATGCATCTGAAAACGTAAGGGGAATTTACCTTTCATTGGCAAGTTCTGGATACTCTCTATTCTCAGCCCCCTAGCTCTAACCTAATTTTTACTCTTTTTCTTATTCCCCCACACAGGACTAATATAGGAGTGATAAATAACCCCAACCTTTAATTCTTGAAGCTGATCTGGTTCATACAGCTGAGCAGACACAGCCTGGGCCAAGAAAGCATCCAGTTCATGTCTGTGGAGGATCCGGCCTCCAGGCCACTGTATCATGTATCTTGAAAAAAGAATCGTTCAAATAAAAGTACCAAAAACATTATTAAAGAAGAATCAAAATTCAAAATACTTTTTACCTTGGATACTGCCAGGCCTCAGAAAAGATTACAATTGTTTAAGCTAATGCTGAAATCTAAAGCTTAGAATTTCACCAAAAAAAATGCGTAGACAAATTCAATTAGCATAAACATTATAAGCCATAAAGCTAAAGAACTATTTAAATAGAGTTTCACATTTCAGTAATCACCATTTGCAGAACAAATATCAGGAATGTGTACCTTAGTAAGTGATCTGGACACTGTTTGTCACTATGTTTAAAATCAGGAAAAGCTTCTAGACTGACTTGTAAGATTTGATAGTTTTATCTTCAAATAACAAACAGCAGGAGAGTACTAAGCTAACATAAATATAACAATAAGCCTTCATTTGCCCCAAACAAATTTATCTGATATATTTATATCCTAATATTTTTCAGGAGCTCAAGATGGTATACACAGCATTTCAATACAGTGTATTCACCTAAAGTCACCCAGTGAGCTCCTGTGGCTTAGAAGCATCTAGAAACTGGGTCCCTCCACTGAGAGTCCAACACCTTACCTTAAAAATACTTATTCCTTTATATTTTTAGATATTGTCATCTCATTCAGTTCCTGGGTTTTTCAATAATATAGATACAGTGGTGCCTCACAAGACGAGTAACTCACAGGGCAAGAAACTCGCAGGATGAGCAAAAATTTTAATCAAAAAATATTCCGCTAGACGAGCCGTGACTCACGAGACGAGGAAA
>JANHZU010002119.1:48209-63495 GCA_032468055.1 Acrochordus granulatus | reverse complement strand
CAGGCATCTGGACTGGATTTTTCTCAAGTCGAAGACGTTTCGCCTTTAATCCAAAAGGCTTTCTCAATTCTCAATTCCACTACTGTTTTCCTTTTTGATGATTCTATGAAACTACTCTGGCCCAATGGTGTAAAAAGGGTAAATATCCTTCTTTTTGTAACAGGTGCTGCTCTGTACTAAGCAGCCAAGGACTTAAACTTCTTGGTCCAAAAATGATCCATATCACATGCCTTGCATATGGTTTACACAGAGTGGCCAAAGAGATTCAAAGCAATTATCCTGGTGTAGATTTCAAATAGGAAAAATATTCATTAAAACTCCACTTCAAGTACAAAATATCAAAGAAATTGCTCCCAACTTTGGCTCTACCCCCAACATTGGGGGACTTGGCTGGATGCAGTTATGTATTTCACAAATTATGCTTCCTTGCAGCAGATAAAGAATTTGACTGCTGTGAATCTTCCTCCATCAAGATTCTGCAAGATACCTTTTCTGAAATTCTGGCTGGAAACTTCGCATATATAGGATCTAACTTCAGTGGATTATCAAGAACAATCACCCCCCCTTGAAACTGTAGAAATTGAACTTAGTGATGCACTGAACATTGTAAAACAAACTGAGAGTGATTAAAAGTAAGCAAAGGAGAAAGTGGCTGAAAAATTAGTGATAAACTGCAAGAATGTCGCAATCTAATCTGTGTTATTCAACACTTTGTAAAATAAGTAAGGTTCTAAATTGACTCAAAGCAAAATTTGAAGACTTCTACCATAATTTTCTCCAGATAGTTTGCTTCTTTCATGTGTGTTCCTATAACCTCTTGTGATGTTGAATGGTGTTTCTCCAGATAAAAGAACATACTGGGGGACAACAGAAGGAGTTTTGAGTTTGATAACCTCAAGATACACATGGTCATCTAATGCAATTCTGCTGTGAATGAAAACTAATCCAAGGATGACTCATTTTACTCTCAAAATGTTCATCTGATTCCTTCAATACTAGCACTTCTGCACTGGAAGTGGAGAAGAATAATTTTTTTAATTTGTGTGTATGTGTGTGTAAGCACAGATTTTTAAAAATTAGGTGCTAATTTCAGAAAAATTGTAAAGTCATATTTTTGCTTTTTAAAGCCATATTTTTATAATTGGTCATATTTAAATGATTTTAAGGTCATAAATACTTGCATATTTCTAACGTTTTTAGGTCAGAGAAATCCTCCATCTACTTATAAGAATAGAGAGAACACCCACTAAATTTTGCCAAATTCATGTTAGCATCGTGGCAAAAATGATAGGGAGGTAACTTTCTTTTTGATGACAGTTTGTAAATTGGATCAATAAGTACATTTGTGCACTTAGAAAGGTATGATTTCTGCTATAAAAATGCATTTCAGAAACACAGAATATTAATTCTGTATAGAATTATAGAATCAGAATATTAGTGTTTTCTATTTTAGCAATTTAATAAAAACCAGGCACTTTTTTTCCCAACACAGCCTTTATTTTCCTTTGTAACAGTTTAAAAAAATACTTGTTAATGGTTGTGTACAAATGAAGTCAACTCACAGCTTGCAAAAATAATTAAAAAACACATGGAAACAACTGCTGATAAAAGACTTTCATTTTCTACCATAAAGTTTTAGGGCTATGGTTTTTTAAAAACTGAATGGGATGCCTCATCCATGTTATAATGAACTGGTCATCCACATTCTATGTGCAGTCATAAACATCTCAGCTTTAATGCTAAGTTGATGGGTTGAAAGTAAGTCCTATAATGTTACATTAAGATATAATTCACATAGAGACAAAAGAAAATTCCTATTTCTAAAAGTGAAACATTGCCAATGTGTGTAAATCCAAGGAGATATTTATTCACAGGATATACCTGATCATGTTGTTATAAATTAGACCCACATGCTCCTCAGTTATTTCTAGCAATGAATAAAGAAAAAAAAAGCAAACAAACCTCTCTTCAAATAGGATATTTTTTAAAAAATAAAGAAGTCTTTATTAGAACTTATATTAGAACTTTTAGAGCGACAGCACCTCCAAGGTGGCTACCACACCATCTAGTTAGGGAAACTATGTGGCCTAAATTAACTATAACAGTGAGTCACAAACAAAATTCTACTAGGATAAATGATAGAACAGAAATTGGTTCCTGGAAGTAAATAAAATCCTTAGCAACGAGGAGTGAGAGACAATAAAAGCCACAGTTTTTTGCTCTTACTGTCCAACTGTTTATGTACCTAACTTCATCTATAATAGAACCTGGATGTACATTTCTACAACTTTCAACCATAGTATTTTCCGTCCCACCTGCAGTCCTTCTGCACTTATCATCCCCTGTCAATGGAAATGAGGGAGAAAAATAGTTTATTAAAATGCTGGACAGATAGCCTCACTAGAGGTCTAACAAGCAACAATGTATTCAGACTTCCACATAGTCTTTTGCAATTCATTCCCTATCATTGAGGACTGCTTGTTATTTGGTACATGGATTATTTCACTACAGAAAAACAGTATGCATATTGTAAAATATAAAGTACAGTACTTGCTATATCAGTATTCCTGTGAAAATTGGCTTCCCAAACCCCATACTTTATTTTCCTCACAGCCAAAGAAATGATGACATGAACAAATTAGGAAATATGTCCTATGACATAAATTATTGTAATGGGAAGAACATGAATAATTAAGAGGCGATCAAATTCTTCTAGCATGTTAAATGCCAGAATCATTGCTAATTTAAATTGGCTCAATTCCATTAACTTCAAGGAGACAAATTTGTATATGCACAAAGAAGTTAGTAAAAACACGTATTATGCCAACATTCTTGTTCAATGCAGTTTAATTATAAGACAGCTAGTAGAATCATAATATATATTGTATATATTGGAACAAATGCAAAAATGTAACATGGTATTTGGTTCTGAGAGCTAATTATGCTACTAAAATTATCACAATTCTTTTTTAAAAAAGGAAAATGATAAAGAGTTTGTTTGATCCCCTAATGTAAATTTTGTCTTTCCACGTTTATCTATATAAGTTTTGAAGTAATATGTTAAACTGGACTACTAAACTGAAAATTACTGCTTAAATCAACTGGTTTGACTCGAAAATATAGTCTGGAAACATGACAGAATTTTTATAGCAATGTTTCCAAGTTTGAGAATTAAAAAGAATTAGGAATATATGTGTTTATTGCCTATATGTGGTTTCACTTTTTTTCTCCCAAATACACTGTGTAAAGTGCCTATGTCAGTGAAACACAAATGAACTTTTAAACTTTACAAAGACATGAAACCATTATTTGGTGTTCTCCATCCCTCTAACACACATATTCATTATATGAGTCTTAATGTCAGCACAAATTGTAACTGTAGTTTAATAGGGATTTACCAAGGATTGTATTGCAACCCATGTTTTTACCATTAACCCATGCTTGAATCTAGGGCAAATGTAAACTGAAAATATAAATATGCTAAGCAGAAAGGAAGGATGAAAAGGATTTGGAGCTGGGAGTTTTTAGGTTAAAGCTACAGCATGTATAGTTTCATTCCGATTGATCCATCAACCTCACTTAAGAATTAACAAATGTAACATGTAAGCAGTTTGTCTACAATCCTTCCAAGTAAATCTGCATGAGAAATTCCTTCCTAAAAAGTACATCTAATTTTTCCCATATATATGGTGGTACCCTGGATAATGGAAGATGAATGAGGCAGTGGGTTACACTTCTTGCTAAATTGCTGTAGCCAGTTGGAATATACACTAGAAAAATTGCACAGAGCTGTTCTTTTCATTCATCTATCATTATGTGTTATATTCAAATGGATGGATAAACTTCTGAAGTCTTCTTTGTGTACATTAAATATCCTTCTTAAAACAGTAAACGGAATGAGCTTGCTTGTGCCAAGTTACAAAAAGAATGTGTGTCAAAACACTGTATCCAATTTAAACAGAAATTGTAAAATACATTGTTTATGCCACAGTTTAGATTTAAACAGCATTAACAAATGAGGTAGGTAAGAAACATGAAATTTCAACAAAGAAAACAATTCAGTTTGAACATTACTAAAAAAATCCACAAAGTTATTAAACTTATACATTCCATTCATGTCATACAAGCTTAGCCTCAAGCTTCACAGCAGAAAAGTGCCTTCCAAACATCCCCCAAAATCAAATTCACAGTTTGATTTCTTTTTAAGAGGGTATATGTTTCAAAGAAAAATACAATGAAACAGGAAGGAAAGAAATCTGGGCAGTAAATGTTTCACATTAAACACAGAGACTTAAATATATAAACATAGTATGAATGTTTCTTCCTTTGATGGCACCTATTACATAGCTTTAAAGATGGGAGCAATCCAACTAGAAAGAGTATGTTGTCTGATTTCTTCTCAAAGTCTGAAGATATGGTAATACTAATATTGCCCAAGTTCACATAGTTTTTTTCTATTGTTTCAAAAACCCATAAAATCAAAGCCTCTCAGACTTTTTCAGGGCAGAGTAAATTATCCACATCACACATCGGTTATATCACATTTTCTGAACTCTGACAAGTTAAAACAGGAAGTGAACTTTATAAAAGATTACAGCTCCACATCTCTTCCCCCCTATGTGATGCAATCCCATTATGCTTTTCCACTTGACATGAAGAAACTCAGCACATAATTAGATTAGATCGTGTGTTCTGTTTTAGTAGGGCTTCTGAGAATAATAAACAGGGGAAAGTATGGCTATTTTTATCAGCAGCAACCACTTAACATCTAATTCCAGCCTAAACTGAAATCACAAATACAAGTAGTACTGTATTGAATAGATATGGCCATATGGTGTCAAACAAGTTATTTCATGAATATCACTTTCATTCTTTTATCAATAGATAAATAAGCCACATAAGGGTTTCCCAACTGCTCAAGAGCAAAGATAATGTGTTCTTATCAATTATAAAGCAGTGGCTCTTTGAGGGAATTCTGTCTAAAGCAGAAGAAATAAAAAGCTCAATGCAAAATTCATATATAAGCTTTACTTAACGGGCATTTCCTTCACTCACGCTTGTTATCCACATACAGAAAGTAGGAATCAGGACTATTTTTATTGTTTGCAAAATATATATGATACCAAACTTCTGCTTAATTTAAAAACCAAATTATTTCTGAATTCTACCTTAGAAGGAAAAAGCTATGTAAACCTGATAGCTCATCCAGATAAAGATTTACTTTCCTTTGTCTACTATGAATAAACCTTTACTTCAATTGTACACTTTCTTGATATTAACATGTCTCAAGCTCCACACTTTAAAATAATGTAAGCAAAATATTAAATTTTGACCAAAATGGGGTATTTTTTCTGTTCTATTTTGTCATAAACAGCCTTTTTACATGAGCTAAAATTAAGCCTCATGTTTGTGGACTGTAATGTGTACTTTTTTTAATGAAGCAGCACTATATTCTATAATTTTCAACTAAGACAAACTAAGTCACATTATGGGTTATGCTATTTCCAAATGAAAGCCAGAAATTGAATTAGAAACAGCATGGGCAAAGCAAGAGGTGCCCAATCTTTCTTTACAAAATTGTTTTCTAATGTGGGAATACCCTGGTTTCAAAATTTCACTAAGAGAAAAACAGCAAGGAGCAGCTCTTTTATAAGGAAGGGAAGGTGGAAATTCACTGTATACCCTTGCACCTAATCATACAGCACTCTAATCTGTATCCCTCCTCTTACAGAAAATCAGCAGCAATGTAATCCTGATATATATAGATTTGCTATTGTTGCACTGATTTCCCTCCAACATTGAAGTACACCCTGTGGTTTATTCAACAATTAGGACTGCAGAGATGCACCAGTGTTACACCACATTTCCACTTCATAACAGAAACACAGTTTATATATTTGTGTGCTGAGATACCTAAATGAGCTATGGATCCTTAATACATATACATCAACCTTTAAGACTCACTAGCAGTTTTTTTAAGGAAAGTCAAGTTATATAACAGCACATTTCAAAACAAATGCAACATTCCATGCTTTCCTTCAAGTCAAAGTGAATTGGCTATCAAAGAGCTTATTTAAAAGAGTTTAAAGTGAAACAATTTTTTAAAGATAGAAGCAAATGTCATGTAATCAGCTATCTGCTCATTTTGTGGGAATTCCTCTTTCCTTCCTGTGGAGCAGATTTTAAAGGCACAGATGGGGCTATAAGAAGAGGCATAATCACCTCTCAATGGTTTTGTGAGTGGAAACTGTTTTTGCTCGTGGAAATGCATCACTGAATTTCCCATAAATTATATGTATGTCTTTTTAAAAAAATAACACTGTTCTTGCCTAAGATCTTCAAAGTGAAACTTTCTTCAAGGTATATATATTTTGACTGCTGCAAATCAGCAATGCACTTTTCAAGCATCAAAAGACTATAACTACTTTTTTTCAACTTTCCAGTAAAAATCTGAAAAGATACTAAATATTATCCATTACAAGGCACTGCAAATCTTTGCAGGCAGAACAAAGAGGCTTCATTAAACAACGGAAGCAGAATCTTTGTCCAGAATACAGACAGAGGAAATACACAAGTGCTCCAGGATTCACTATGATTACAGATGTTGTTTTAGGTGTTACAAAACCATATTCAAACAAGTAGTTTGTGTCTGAAACTGACCAAAAACAGAAAAAAATTCTGCAGCAACTCTAATATTCCTGGCCAAAGTATCCTTAAACCAATTGGAATACTGATTTCAGATTTAAACATGGTGTTTTAGATAAAATTCAACTATTTGAAGTTCAAATATTCTGTCTTAATTTTAGTGAAATTGAGCCTCTTTCTATCTCTTGCTCAAATATCAGTTGGCTTCAAACATGGCAGCTATTTTACAATATCCAAAAAACAATGATTTAACTCTGAATTTGAAATAAAGCATTGTAATTTTTTATTCCAGATTAACGAAGGAGTAAAGTAAGCCTCGGTGTTATTTCAGCAAGTACTTGAAAGACTTGCAACAAAAGAAGCAATCTATGAGTGCACAAATGTGCACAATTTTTAACAAGAAAGCAATAAATGAATTATGTCCCAATGTAGAAAATTTAAGAAAGTTAGCTCTGATGAATTATGTTCTCCTTTATCATTCTAATTAAGTTAATAGTGTATCATTAAACTAAATTAATTTTCTATCAAGGTGACATCACAACAGCAATTTTCATGTGGCAGCTGAAGTATACTTGATAAAATTAGTGATTATGAGAGGTATACTTCCAAGAGAATTTAAATTATGTAGCAAATTTTGCTTAAAAGCCAAAACTTTTAAAGATTTTGAACTGGCAAATTTTAGTACACCCAACTGGCAGCACTAGATGTAACTAAAAAACAGAAAGCCTGCCACATGGGATTCCAGCACCATATCCATATTGCCATACATACCTGTAGCATTTTCTCAATTTGCAAATGTAAAGACAGATTGCTTAATCTTGCACCTTGGCAATCAAATTCAGTAGACACAAAAACATTTAATGCTATGAGAAACAACACTAGGCATCTAAACTAGGAGACTGTATTTCACTAATCTGCTGTAAGGCGGTCCATTCAATGCAAAAACTATGTGCACTTCACCCTGTTTCAATGCATAATATTTTTCCAACAATCAAAAAATGTTGAATATGGATCACAAATGATGTGAAAATGACAAAGATGGGACAAACTTTAAAAAAAGGCCCACAAGTAGTCCCCCAGCCCCAGTTCCCACCCTTTCCATTGCTACCTCCTGCCCCCACCCACTCCATAATATTTGTATCAACTGCAAAATAAGCTTTACAAAACTCAGAGCCCCAACATAAGTACAATAAATCAGGCCAACATTCCAATGTATCTGAGTACAGTGTATGTAGAGAGATCTAGTTGCATTCTACAAATAGCAGTTCTGAATTGTCCAGGAACTAGGACAGTTTTGCCAAACCAATGAAGAGGCAGCAATTCTATGCCTCTTCTTTCAGCAGGCCTTCACTTCCAAATGGCCTGTCTCTGGGGCAAGGGAAGAAAGAATTTAAGGTAAAATTCAACTATCAAATTTTTAAAAATCCCTAGTTAGCCTGTAATCTGAGCTGCCAATGAAACCAAATGGAAACATAATAATGCAAATATGTCATTCTTCTCTGCTGATCCATCCCATTCTGTAAATTAATTCAAATGCTAGTAAGTGTACAATCCAAGAATAATTACTACCAACTTCAAAAACAGTTGCCACAAAAGCAAACAAGGGACATGGGGCTGGGAATGACAGGGAAGGCTTATTAATAAGCAGCACATGGCATGCTGTCCATCTCAGGAACAAAGAGATGTACAGGCCAAAGCTCTCTCAAGTACTTAAAAAATTCCCTAAAGAAAATGAAATCAAGTATTCAAAGAGGAGAATGCAAAGGCAATCTCCTACCATTCCCACATCACTGCAATGGGGAATTCACCCCCAAATCCAGGCAGCAGAATGCAAGGCAGAGGAATGGATTCATGAGAGACAGGCACAGTCCCCACATCTAGCATCCTTTTACTATCCACCTTCATTTGGGACTTGGGGGAATGGGAGCTGGGTTTTGCACAGGTGATGCTGGAAATGCTGGCATGTTGATCCCTGGTTGAAAGGGTCCCACTGTCTGGGCAGGGACCACAACAGATTGTTGAGTTGTCCCAGAAATGCCCATCCACTGCACTGGGTAAGTTGTTCCTGCGATAGTGTTATACTGGCACAAATGTGGTATTCCATATGGCGATAGTGTGCCAGAAAAGGGTGACAGTGGAAGTCCGTGGGGTAAAGCAGCTGGTACAGTCCCACGAATCTGGGAAAGTGAGGAAATCCATGTGGAAGTGTAGCCCACAGTAGATGTTGTTGTCTTAAACACAAGGGAAAATAGAAACTATTTAAAATGCAAGGAAACATACTCAACAGCTATCTGTTGCACATTTTAGTAACTGTAAATAGTACAGAAGATGCAATTAAAGATGTACACTTTTGACAAACACTAGCATGTCTGTGCATAGAGGAAACGTTAACTTTCAGTCATCTTCTCTTCTTCTGACTTCATTAAAGATTCTAGTAACACTAGTTCTTCTTAAGTACCTATTCCCAGACCTAACCTTAACATCAGACTGTGTGCAACCTTGCTGCTTTCCAACACCATTAATGTAAGACTACACTTTAAACATAGAAATGATGTACTCTAAGAAAAAACCCAGGCTCTTATTGATTGTGGTCTATCCAACAAATCACAGAAACTGTTAAAAACATGGTTGGATCAGAGCAAAGGCTACTCCAGCATTTTTTCTCCCACAGTGATCCACCAACTGTCTTTGGAAAGTCGATATGCAGATCATAGGCACAATAACATTCTCTTTTGTCTCCCCCAGCCATAGAGACATATTAGGTCTGAAATTATAAAGAATATATAGCCTTAGCAATCTAGGAGGTCCTTGGATTTAAATTTCTCAAATACATTTGATGACACCAGTGCAAGCTCTGGTGAAAAACAAGCTATTCTTAATGCTTAGAATGGGCTGTCTATTACCATGAGAAAATTTCAGAAAATACGAACAGTGAAAATAGTTTAATCAGAGAGGACACTTGAGAGGGATATGTAAAGGGCCTAAGAATACCCCATCAAGACAATGACTTAGATCTACCATAGAATGATCAGAGAAAGTTTCTAAACTTTTTAGAATTACTGATAATCTTGTAATATATCATACTATTATTGCAGGAGTATGCAGTACTATATTGTGACCCAAGTTTCATCTACCTATTAAGAGAATCTAACAAACAAAATACAAAAAGCACAATTCACTGTCTTCATTGGAAAAATGTGCATTTTCAGATTTATTGACTGGTGGCACTTTCTTTAGCAATATGTACTGACTCCAAACAAATGTTTCCTGTGCCTCTTGATCAATTTTGCACATTTACTTGGAGCTATTTGGAATCCAAATAGTTTGTTTCAGATCATGCCACAAAATTTCACAAATTCCCCTAGACTATTTTAAAGTACTTATGCTTCAATCATCCTGTGGTAAATTTACTTGTGAGTTTCTAATTCTAGTCATAGAGGAAGATCACCTATTATTAGATGAAGCTCAAATTATATTGTAGGTCACCAATTGTGCCAGATTACAGCTAGTCCTGAAGGGTTCACAAACTATCTCACCACCCACATATGGTTCCCACTAATTAAGGACAGTTGCAATTTGCAGATTTCTCCTTGACTGCAGTAGCTGAGAATTTGGGAAGTTACAAACCCAACTCATTTGGAAGGTACCAGGTTGAAAATGGTGGAACCTGTTCATCACAAATTCTATGTAAAGACCTCTTACCTCATATGCTTTGCTCCAGCTGTCAGTGTCCAGCCGGTGCTTGTTTTGTTTGATCTGATTGAGGCTTGGTTTGATGAGGGAGTTTCCCACCTTTTCTTTTGTCCAGTCATCCACCAGTTTATGCAAATCATCTGTGAACATTCCTTTTTTACTAGCTGTTGTCTGCTGACAAGAGGCAGTGCTACTCACGATGCAGAGTTGTTCTAAGGAGCAAGGTTTTAGAATGTATTCTTCAGGCAGTTGTATCAAAACACTGAACTGTGTTTTTTTCTTGGGTAATAAGAAACTTTTGAGTCTGCAAACCATATCTTGGCCTCTTGACCTATTTCTGGTTTGGAAAAGATCTTCCAGTGTCATGCTGTCATTCAAAGAGATGGAGCTGAACATATTTGGCCCATTTTTAATTTTATTTGGGGTGACAAGACTGGATGGTTTTAAGGGAGAAAAGGAGAGCATTTAATCTCTTCAAAGTCTTGCACTTCCATCCTTAAAACTTCCCTAAATCCCCCAAAGAAAGTGAAAATCATGCAAGCAAAAATCAGCCACTTTGCCAACCAATTTCAGCTGCATGATCAGTCATGATAAGGGCCCATAATGCAGACTACTAGTTGCCCATTCATACCTATGTATATTATTTATTCTTATTTAATCATTAAAACGTATAGGCTGCCTCAGTCACACTGGAAACTCTAGGCAGCTTACAAACTAGAAGCAGCAGCAAGACTGTAACAGTGTCTCTGCAAAAATGCTCAAATATTTGCAACAAAGATGTAACAGTCAGAATCCAAGAATGAGTTCAGTAAGTAGGTGGGCCAGCCAAAAGAATTAGGCAGGAGATCATAAAATGAAACATGGAAAAGAGGGACTGAGGCACACTAGTCCCCACCAAACTGAAGCAAACTTGGCCACATCTTCCAGTTTCAGGTGCTATTTGTTTGCAGACAAAAGAAAATTAAGTGTGAAATTTACACAACGATCAGAGATCTTAAAGAGATTTGGATACGTATTTGGAATTTTTAGAAATTGTTATGATCTCTATTATAAAATAACTGCCAGGGAAAATTGTTTAAATTCACTGTTCCAGAGACCCACATTGTGCAAATAATACACAATTTCCTTAAAAGAGAGCAAAGTAGATCTGATATTATCTGATACACTACCATAAGTAGTGTAAAAATATACTCATTTTACTACAAAGCAAACTAATAGGTATTTTGCCTAAGAACATAAATACAAGGCAAAGGTTGGGTTTAAGCCCCCAAAACAAAATGCTATCTTCACTTGCTGAAATACATAACAAAATACCCAAAGTCAACATGCTAGTGGGGGAATTCTGGGAGATGAAGTCCACACATCTCAAAGTTGCCAAGTTTGAAAAACAGTGTCGTATACTATAAAAGATAAAGGCTTCCCCTGCCAGTCATGGCCAGCTCTAGAGGGCAGTGCTCATCTCCATTCACAACCAATGGAGCCAGCATTTGTCCAAAGACGCTTTTGTGGTCATGTGGCTGGCATGACTATATGACAAGGCACACAGAACACTGTTACCTTTCCCACAAAAGGTGGTACCTATTTATCTACTTGCATTTTTACATATTTTTGAACTGCTAGGTTGGCAGGAGCTGGGGCAAATAATGGAAACTCACCCCATTATGCAGTAGCACTTGACTCTCGAACTGCTAAGCTGGCCGACAAGCCCAGTGTCTTAACAACTCAGCCACCATGCCCTTTGTTTACTATACTTTAGACAAAACAGTTTAGGAAATTGCTTCCCTCAATCACCAGCTAACCTTTCAGTACCAGGCCCATATCTTTCTTTTAACAATAAAATAGCTGCTTGCATAGGGGACTTAGTAAACTTCACAGAAAAATCAAAGAGCACTTCTGTTCTATATCCTAAGTGTCTTGATTCTCAACTTGTTCCCATGTTTTAGCCAACTTTGTAAGTTCCAGTCTGGATTGCACAGATCGGCAATGGGGCCAGGCTGGTACTCATCCAGATTATGGCCACTGGAAGACCTGATGGGTCATTCCCCTGCTTCTTGCCCTTCCCAGTTGTGACTGGCTCCTGTAGTCTTTGTTTTTAGGAACTGCAATTGGAACCAGCAACTCAGTCATTAAGTGAAGTAATTGCTAAATGATATACTGTGATTGTGCTTACAGTCTTATTTTAGGTTTCTACTTCATCACCACTGTAACTGTGAACAGTTGTTAAAAAAGGGCTATTTTTTCAGTGTCAACTTTAGTTTTTCAGTGTCAACTTTTTCTTTTAAAGTCACTCCCTCCTCAATAATCCCCACAATTTTCTTTTGATTTCCCAAATGTTTGTGTACATGGATGCCTTCACAGCCCCTCTCTACATTATCTCTTTTTATTCTAGACACTTTCTATTTTATCTTTTTTTCCCTTATAATACCAATATAGTGCCAATGCTATATTAATCAAAAGCATAATAGATTGTTCATTTGTTCCTACATCTTTTTGTAGATCTATAGAAACTTCCTAGCAAGGAAAAACTGATAACTCAGCTTCACAGAAACAAATTAGCAGTATTTCTACTTTGCAAAGTTACAGATGTTAAAAAAAATTAAAGCAAAGAAAAACTTTCCAGTACTGTAAGCAGAGATCGGAAAGCAAGAGCAGCATGCTTCACCAATCAAGGCAGAAACATAAAAGGTGCCCCTGGGAGATATAAGACTTAAATGGAACATAGGCTACAAGGAAGGAAGATGGTTCACTAATTTAGCAGGCTGTAACTGGATCAACTGCAAGATTATTAAAAATAACAGCAACTGCCAACCAACAGAGAACATAGCAGCCTGCCGTGAAATGACTGCCCTGGGCAATGGCCAGCCACTGCAAGGGAGTAAGCATGCCAGACTGCAGCCAACTGAAGTTGGGAGCTATGAACAGAATGGATCAAAATGGTAGAAATCACCTGCCCTGAAGTGTTTAAGGCACGTTGGATCAAAAAAACAGTAGTTTTGAATCAAAGCTGGAAAATACAGCTCTGTAGGCTGTGTAGATGTGGGCTACATTTGCAATGAGCTGGGAATGGGAAAAGGACAATGTCATCTCTAACTATACACAGGAAATAGTGAAATTTTCATTTGGACATTTTAAAGTGAACTGTCTTAGAATATTTTCTCTCTCCCTCTCTCACCCCCCCATATATATAGATGTATACTTTGATCTCCACTCCTTTCTGAATGTTGTGATATTGCTTAGGCTCAAAATTAACAGAACAATATTTTTATTACGACAATATGCACACAAAGTACAAAGGCAAATCCAGCAGAATGGTTTTTGACAAAATTATTTTATAAATGAGTATATGCAAAACTTAAGCAGTCCTAAATGGAGTTTCACCAGGTCATCCCTAAAATTATACTATACCCTCATTCAGGATAATTTAAACTGCAAACACATAGACATCAACCTGTGCCCTGCCTTGATTGCTCTGTTAGACCTAAATGTACCAGGAGGCAGTGAGATCCCTTTTTCTTTCTTCTGTTTTTTAATCTTTCCAGGTGGAAGAACATACAACAGAATGAAAAAAAAACAGTTTCTATCAACCTTCTGCCTTCATTTCTAGGCCAGAGGAAGAAAAAAAGGGAAATGACAATAAGAGAAAGCAAATTTAGCATCTGAATTGCCTTTGTTATATATAACATTTAATACCTTGGTTAGTTTCTGCTTCTGAACAGCTTTGGTGCAGCAAATGGGCTTGAATGCTCAACTGATAGTCAATCACAGAGGCAGCAGTGGTTGCACAACAGCATTCTGGGTGGCAGAAGGGGAAAAGACAAACAATCAGAGGCAACTAAAGTAGCATATAAGGCAGGATGGGTGTGGGAATAGTAATAAAAGTATGGGCTGCATTCAGGATCAATATGCATAAATCTGTATGGGGTTCAGTACTGGCTTAGCTCACTGGAGGAAAAATACAGAAATCCAGGTGGCAATGGGAATTGAGTCAACAGACATAACCTTGGCAAACAATGTGAAATTCTAGGGACTTATCCACAGATTAATGAATTCAACATCTTTGTTCTGTATTCGGGAACCCCCAATCAATCCTCAAAAAGATCCTTGTTTGTATATGGCTCCCACTTGCATTTTCTTACCAGCAGCAATAATGCCATTGTCGACATGAGAGTGAGATTGTGGCCGGCTGCGCAGCTTGGTTTTGAAAGATTTAGGCCGTCGTGGAGACGACAGTTGCAGGGAGAGATCGGAGGATTCTGACCTGCTGTCTTTGATGGAGCGGAGACGTTCATATAGCTCCTGCAACTCCCTGTTCTGCTGAGCTTGAAGGCTGACTACCTCCTGGATGTGCCTACAAGGAAGCATAAGAAGAAAACCTTGGCAAGATATAAATTCTCAAATATACTGCTGCCTCAGTGGTCACCTCAGGAACAATGGAAGGCAGGAAGCATGAACCTATCAGGCTCAGACCAATGGCCTCTTTCATCTCAGTTTGCTTGGGTCTCCTGAAGCTGTGAGTGAGAAATATCTCCTGACATACTGCTGCATGGAATGAGGCTATCACCTGGAGGCAGAAATGCTGCAGAGGAATGCACAGAAGGAGCCAGTGCTCTGGCTTGTTCTGGGGAAACAACACTTTTTCCCTTTCCTATTATGATGTTTTAAGAACATTCATCAAAATATTGGAGGGTTGCAATCAGAAGAGAACATTTTTTTCATATGTGGTAGACTTGTGAGAATGTAGTACCTTATTGGAAGACAACATTCAAAGAAGTTAGAATAACAACTAAATAAAAGTAGAAGATATTCTAGAATTGGGACTATTACATATTTTTGCGAGAATGTAATTCTAAACTAAACAGAAAGATGCTTATTGTATTCTTGTTCCTGGCTACAAAATTGAGAATTGCTCAAAACTGGAAATCTCTAGATAAACTCTCATTGAATAATT
>JANHZU010002119.1:26141-36838 GCA_032468055.1 Acrochordus granulatus | reverse complement strand
GTGGATGCTTACCTTTCATTTACCAGCATCAATGAGGGAGATGAGTTTATACAGGCACTCAACAGTACTCTGAATTTCTTTAGTTTGCAAAACAGTTTTCAGCCCTTACCAAGCTTGACAATACTCACATGTCTGCAGGAATCCCTGGGAACAGAGGTAATAACTTTGGGCTCTTGCCTCAGCATTGGCAAGCTGTCAGGATGACTTCCAGATGGAACGTGCACAGTTTGAAGATCAAACACATTAGTGGTGTTTTGTTCGTTCTCTTTGGGGGAATTAATGTCTTGTACTTCATGTCTTGGACAGGGAAAAGTATCTTCAGTAGATGAGGAAAATGGAGATTCCACTGCACTTTGTGTGTCTTTCTGGCTCTCAGGAGAAGTACCTGACAAGCTGTGCTCCTGGTACAGAAGTGTCCGCAGCTTTTCATCCAGAGTTTTGATGTTGTTGTCAACAAAATCCATCTTAGGGGGACCCTCGCTGTCTGATTCCAGAATGGATGTCAAAAGAATACCTTCCTGGCCTGGAGTTTGCACCAAAGCAGTTGTTTGCTCTGTATTTATTAAATGTTCTGCATCTTCATTAATCAAGGCCTGACAAGAGATTGGTTTGGACCCAAAGACTTCTGTGGATAAATTTGACTCATTCACAACAGATGCTGGATGAGCTACATATGAAGCTAGAGGAGCTCCATTAGATTGAATCTCTGCTGATAAAGAGTCCAACCAAACCTCAGAATCATAAGTAATATCATCAACATTGCCACCTGTAGAGACAGATGGTAATTTATCTGTGTTGCTTTCTCCTTCATGAGACAGAGCTAAATGTTCAGGTTTTAAAATTTGAGATTCAGATATCACACTGTCACTTGTCAACTCCTCTGAGGTAAAAGAAGGGTTAGGCCTATGTTGGTTACTACCGTTATCAACAACTTGTGGACAATCTTTAGGCCTCTCTTCTTTGATACTTTTTTTTATACAGTCTGTAACAAAACAGAACAGTTGAGGGTGACAAAATAAAACTGCAGAAAAAAGCATATTATTTACAATATTTAAAAGCCAGCATCTATATTGATTACTACTACTGCCTCTTCTAAAATGTAACATTTCACAGTTGGGATAATTCTTTAAAGATTCATAGGATCAAGGATAAAATTATTTTAAAAATTCAGATGCCATATTTTTTTCAGAGTTGCTTAGGAAATTAAGCCTTGTAGATCTGAAACAGAAGATCCTTAGAACTGGTATCCTGCAGCTATATTGTAATCAAAATTCCCAGAATTCTCAGCCAGCATGGCCCATGGCATTGCAGTTCTAACATATTTATGGCACCAGGCTAGGAAAGGCTGGGCAAAAAAAACCACAAGAAGAGCTCCAAGAGAAATAATGAGATAGCAAAATTTTGGACTGAGGTGATAATATACTGATTTTTTAAAATTTAAAATATATATGTATTTTTAAGACAAGCCCCATTACAAGTTTTGATTAAACATAATTAAAAACAGCAAAGTAAAAAATAAATTGATGGATTGGGGAGGGGAAGGAAAAAAAGTCATATGTTCAATAACAATAAAGGGTTTTTTTTACTTACTCCAGTGAAATTTTATATTACTGAGGAGGAATGTTCATATATAGATTAATATATGATGTTAATATATAGGTTAAATGTTAATTACAATAAACTGATATATTTTTTTCTTTCCCAAATTTAATCCCAAGGAAATCATTAGTTTTCTTCATGAGTGGGGATATAGCACAAATTCAGATTTGAACTTAATATGTGTGAAGCTGACTGTGCTGTTTCCTCTATTAAAACATGAAGATTTGCTGCAAGTATTAAAGGTGATTTTGTATAGTGCATGCTATCATGATTTTAATGACCACCCATCACCATACTAATCTAAAAAAGGCAAAGTAAATTACCATAATTATTGTGCATGAATCAGTAAGCCCACAAACACAATGTTTTTAATGACTGAAAAGAATAATAAAAATCTGAAATTTCCATCAAGCTTCAGAAAAATGGAATACATTCACATAAAACACGAGCACAATCTCTTTAGCATAAAGTGACGAGGATCTCAACTAGAAATAGACCCATATCTTCGTAAGAAAAATCTTTCATTCTTATTTTTTCCAATATAATATATTTTCAATAAAAATATAATAAATAATAAGGATTTTTGTGTGTCTGCTTAATCTTCTGGGGGATGATGGGACATGGTATCAAATTCAGACTGCCTTCAAGTAAATGCAGTAATAGTGAAAAGGAAGGGATCTGCTGCTTTTTACCAGCATTAAATAATTCACTTGATACTTTGCAATTCCATCCATGAGCCACTCTAACTTAAGCAAAGTCCAGTTTCTAAATCATGGGAGAAAAATCTCCCATGTTTTCTAAATGTTCACCTGTTGTTGGACATTCTTGAACACTTGTCATTGATAGTAGTGGGGTACAAGTTGTCTGGGATTCTCTGTTCTTTATTGTTTGATTGATGCAAAACCTCCAACGTCCAACAGGGGATGACTGGGGAGCAACATCACCTAAAAGGAGAGAAAGTAAGAAGGGGAGATCATTGTTTATATAAATAGGATTACAAGAATAGTAAAAAGGAATCTGAGAAGTAAACATGGTATGGTAATCAGTAAGGCTATGTGGAGATCTGGATTTGAAAGGGAAAAGCTGAATTTGAAACATGCATGGATGCTCATGTTAATAACAGCACACAGGAGTTGCTTTTTGCTGAATTTTATTTATCAAATTTCTATGCCATGAATTGGCATGGTTGTTAATGTAAGAGCCTAAGAAAAATTATGTTTTATTTAAGTAGTTAAAACATCCAATATACACAATTTTAATATTTTTTTCCATTCAAGTCTGGATCACTGTAATTCAATGAATTAGGATACCTGTAGTAGGTGATAATCCTAATATATACAATCAGCAATAGATGTAAGAGAACACTAAAATGTGTACATCTGAGTACACACTGTACTTAGTCTGATGCTGGGTGAAGGGTGGACTTTCTATCTTCATAGTTTTTAAACATTAATTAGAAGCATTTTAAAATATGAAAGTAATGTTCTTTTAGTAGCCACTAATGAAACAGAAAACCTTTTCTTGCATTTTCCCCCTTCCTTTCTGTATAGTTGATTACTCAAAATTGTTCATTTTCTAGCTGATAAAACACATATCTTTGTTTCTTCATTTATTAATTAATTCACTTTAGAAACCTCCTAAATAAACTCACTCTGGGTGGTTTACAATATTAACAGCAAGAAAATAATACAATAATGAAAACAAAGATTGTGAACATCTAGAAGAAAGAGAACACCTAACTGGATAAAATTCTACTGGATAAAATTCTACAGGGACTTCATACACTCCTATCTCAAAGACTAGGTTAAAGGATGCTCATTAGTAAACCAATGGGCCATATTTCTCAAGCCATATTTCCACCATATTTATTATATGTTGCATACACATCTACTCTATAAAATCTGCATTATGTAACACACCTATCCTTCCGTTGTTGTCATTAAATCAACACATGACATTGATTCCGCTTCAACAGAACAATTCTGTATTATTTATTCATTTATACTATACTATATATTTTCCACTATACTATAGTGGAACCTTGGATTGCGAGCATAATCCGTTCCGGAAGAGTACTCTTAGTCCAAAATGCTCTTATACCAAAGTGAAGTTTCCCATAGGAAACAATGTAAAGTCGGATGATCCGTTCCACGCACCCAAAAATCTTCATAAAAAATCATTTTCAATGGTATTTTATGTAGAAATAATTGTCCCTAATATCTGAAACAAGTAACAATGATTAATACACAATATAAAGTAAAAATAAAATTAACCACTTATGGATCAATGATGTCTGGGTGGCCCCTGTTGGATCAGGAGGATCCACTGCCGCTGCCGCTCGAGGGCAAAACGGCCTTTTCCCTTTTCCCTCGCCAATGCCTTTCTGGGAGTCTTTCCTGGGTGGTTTGGAAATGCTTCTCTTCATAACCTGCCTCTGTGCTATGAGAGGAGAGATGGGCAGGAGGGGTACAGGCTGGATGGTGCCGTGCGAGGAGGGTTGTGTGTCTGTGTGTGAGTGACAGGGAAGACGGAGGGTCAATCTTCTCTCACTTTGAAAAGAGTCCTGGCTGGTGTGAGGGAGATGAGAGGGAGGAGAGGAGGGGGAGGTTATTGTTTGGAAGGAGAATCTGTAATCTGAATCTTGGGAGTTCTTTCTCTTGAATGACTTTAATTTATGCTTTTTATGCAGCAAGAGAGAAGAACCATTGGCTCAGTTGTGAGATTTCCCACGCAAGTTCATTGTGTGATGCTCGTCTTGCAAGTTTTCGCTCATTAACTGAATTAAATTTTATTAAAATTTTTTGCTCGTCTTGCAAAAACCTCGTGCCCAAGGTGCTCGCAATCAGAGGTTCCATTGTATTTTGAATCTGTAAATAGTTGCAGAGCACTTAGCTGCTGCTTTGCATGCCTTCATCAAGGCAATTAATTTGGCTGCTTGCATGCTGTTTGATGGAAGAAGGGGGATGCCCATATGATTTCAAAAAGAGTTACCACTGTGGCTCTGCACATTGGGTCCCTTCATGCTGGTAGGATGAGCTGTCCATGAAGAACTTGAGAGTCAGGGTTCTACAGTGGGGTGTCAGCCAAGGAGGATCATGGTTGTTCCACATCTTGAATGAGGTGAAGGCAGTCACATAAGGGCAGGTCTGGATCAATATTGGGCAGCAGGGTGGCTGGATTCAGGGTGGAACATTTCTCAAAACAGATGTGTTCAGAGGTGAAAAACTCAGCTTTGTACCTAGGCAGCCTTTGATGAATGAAGGCTTGAGTTTGTGATTTCAGGAGTATTGCAGACACATTGTGTGGTACCTTTAGGATCAAGGAGTGACCCAGGACAATAACTTTTGAGCATTTTATCAGTTCTGCAGTGGTTGCCACCACCCAAAAATAAAGAACAGCTCCCCTTGCCACCAGGTCCAGTTGCAAGGAGTAACAGGCTACTGGCCATTGGGTTTATCCTAGTTTCCTGAAGCAAGCCCTCTATTTTTGTGAGTGAACAATATGAAGGGTTTGTTGTAGTCAGGTAGACCCAGGGCAGGAGTTGATACCAAGATCTGCTTTATTCTTTCTAAAGTTAGTCAATTCTTTAGTCCATTAGATTAATTCAGGCACATCTTTCATTATCAGTTGTATTAGAGGCCGGTTTAGTTCTCCAAATGCAGGTATCCAGGTCAACAAAACCAGAACCCCCAGAAGCACTCTCACCTGGCGTTTAGCAGCTGGTTGTTTCATGCATACGATTGTTTGAACACATTCTGGGGCTAATCTGCGAGTGCCAGCATTGATGATATATCCCAGATAGGTGACCTCCTTCCTGATCAAGTATTGAAGATTGCTCAGTGATGCGACGCTTTGTGCCCTCTCTCAACCAGGCAGGTAAGCAGATGAGTATTATTTCTGCAATTGTCTTTAGTTGAGGAGGTTAGTAGCAGGTTGTCAACATACTGGACTAGGGTTGATCCTTCAGGGAGACTGATGGATGCAAGGTCTGCCTTTAGGATTTGTGAGAAGAGAGTCGGAGACTCAGTATAACCCTGTGGCCGCTGAGTCCAAGTGTACTGCTGGTTTTCCCACGTGAAGGCAAAAAAGTATTGAGATGCTGGTCAACCGAGATACTGAAGAAAGTGGCACAGAGGTCTATGACAGAATCTAGAATTATAAACCTACAGAAACAGTTGTCTTAAATTTATAGAAATTAGAATATAGCCAACGGGGAACAGGAATCTAAATAAGGATATTGCTTTTGTTATTGCTTTGCCTCATGTAGGTCACATTTTGGAATACTCCTTCCTCTTTCTACTTTACATAGGTGTACAATTCTACACCTATGTGTTTATACCAATATCAGATAATATTAAAGATTTGTAATTATCTACTGCTGCATGAGTTAGGGGCAGTGAGTTGTTTGCTTATATGCTTTTCTGTATCATAACATAGCAAACATTTTCTTCGCTTTGTAAGTACAAAAAGAGTCACATACAAAATACAATATACCTGAAACTGAACAGTTTTTATTTTTAATAGATACTGGAAAGCTTTGGGAAAATGAAAATATTCTTATTTGAGCCAAAATTGCCAATAAATTTCTGAAGGAAAAAAAAAGCTGTAACTACTATGAAGCCTCTGAAAAGCTCTAGAAGCCATTTATGTAACTTGACATGTTAGTTATATAACTAAGAGATTTCAGATTTCAGTAGCCAAGCAGAGAAACATAAGCAGCATAGAAATAATATCCAAGACATTAGGACTCTTAAGTTTAATATTGGGACTTTGAATTGGGCAGGATGCTTTGGCCAGTAATGGCAGCTTTAATTACATGAAATTATTCAGGATGCAGAGTAATCAATAAACTGCACATATACTGCACTAGAAATGAGTTGGAGTTAGCCTAGCAGCCTGTTGGAACCTGTTATTTTGTACAGCTTTGATTTCAGATCTTTACTACTATTTAAGTCTTTTATCTCTTTTTTATCGGGAATGCTTCCTGAAATGACAACTCATATGCAAAATATTTTTTGCACATAGCTGTCACGTGTGACCATTATACATACAGTAAAATCAACAATACAATTCAGGCCCTTCAGCTTGTGTGTGTGCATGAAAAGGCATACTTGGCATAAAAAGAAGTCTATTACATATAGTTGAAATGTTCTTGAAACTGCCATTTACAGGAATGTTTGTATTTCTTTTGATATGTTCCAAGTGATTTATGTAGGCTTTTAAATACTCTTGTTCAGATTCTTTTTCTGCATACAGCCTCTTTCATTTCCAGTTTACAAAACATTAAGATTTATGGCATACATCTCTACCAATCTAGGTCTCAAAAATTCTGAACCAGATTTAGCACAAGCTTCAATTATATCCCACTTGACAATTATATCCCACTTACCAGTAGGTGTTAGTGTAAAATAATAGCTAGAAAACTTTATATTTATTATAACTCAGTCTAAACAGAAGCCATTGGGCAAGGTATACAGAGTCAGCTTTGAAATATTAAGAATAAGACCTGGTTAATTAATACCTTGAGGGAAGACCACTAAGAAACTATAGGCTAGACTGGAAAAAAAAGATGGCAATCACAAATCATGTCCCTACTGTTGCTAAGCAACTATGAGTCAAATTTGGAGACTTCAGTATCCTGTTGAAGAGTAAGGCATAGCAGAAAAGACTCTTAGGCAAGACCTGTTTACAGGATGATTTGTATCACTGTAATATTGTAACTCACAAATAAATAGTTGACCTATTTTAGGTAAGTTAATATCAAGAGTCTAACTTAAACATTGCCCTGTTTAGCAACCAAGGTTATGATGGTTCTGCAAAAGTAACTTTATGGCTGGTCCTTGTGTTTATGACCATCTTAATGTCCTGTGGTTACATTATTGCCATGATGGAAGTATTGTTGCTACACCTAGTCCTACAACCTACAGCTGGATGACCAACATGAGTTTGTTCAGTAATTTGTCTCATAGCAAGAAATCTGTCCCTCCGTTATGCGATGGCACTTGAGTCTCAAACTCAAGCTGCTGACCTTCCAAGCCAACAAGCCCATCGTCTTAACTGCTCAGCCACTCGCCCTATATAAAGCAACATATACCACCTTGATGAAAGACAAGATTATCTCTTTGATATTGATACCAAATAGATGACTGCACCTTAAAATTTATATTAAGTCCTTGTGTGCATGATATACAGTACTTTTACTATGTTAGCAGTCTGAAAATGACAACAGGCCCTTCCCTCAAACCAGTCAAATCTTTCAGACTAGTAATAATCTGAGAAAATAATCTCACTGGGGATATGAAACAATATTCATTTTTGGAAGAATTGGCTAGGTTTCTTAATCATTTCTACTTCTTGTCTGAAATAATGGTACCCTAATCTTGAAAGATCAAAGCCTGGTAGAAATTCTGTTCAAAACAGTTGACCACCGGAAATCTGCATGCTTCATTAAACAGCTATATCCATATTGTAACTACAATAAAGAGTATTTGTATCTTTGTTATTCAATCTAAACAAATATTTAGCAATCTCCTGAAGAAAAACGAAGCTTAGAATTACAGCAATGTCTTTTTCTATGAAGAAACCATTGATAATTCATACATAATTTTAAATATCTGTTGCTTTCTTAGTTTGCATTAATCATTGGGTTTAATTAGGCATTTACCAAATTTTTAATAATCATAGGAGCAAAAATGCAAAACAAATATTTTAAACATATAAATCAATAAGCAAGACTACAAAGTCTGTTTTATTAAAGTTTTCAACTGTAAATTTGAGACTTGACACATTAAGTTCTTTTAGACCTCTACATAGTCTAAAAGGTCCTCTAAAAAGCTCATCTCTGATTCATAGCTGATGGAGCTATCAACCAACTCATTTGCTTGAAGACGCTTCTATGGTCATGTGGCCAGCGTGACTATACGCTGAGGCACACAGAATGCTATTACCTTCCCACTGAAAGTGGTACCTATTTATCTACTTGCATTTTTACGTGCTTTCAAACTGCTAGGTTGGCAGGAGCTGGGGCAAGTAACAGGAGCTTACCCATTATGCGGCAGTGCTTGGGGTCTTGAACTGCCAAGCTGCCGGCCTTCCAGCCAACAAGTCTAGAATCTTAACTGCTTGGCCACTGCACCCCTTAAAAAGTCCTCTACCAGGACATATAAATATGTGTCTGTATAGAAAAAAAATTATCCAGCAAATCTGTAAATCTCTTTACATGATTTCCTGTAAATTTTTTTGCATGCTTTCAAGAGGTATTCGAAAAAAACCTCTATTCCATTCAACCTTCTGAAGGAAGGCAAGATATTTTTATGGCCATGTTTAAGAACATTTTCTTTTCAGAATATCAGCACTTGGTACTATTTAAATAGTATCATAGGAATATCAAGATATGGAAATCTGAATACTGTGCTAAAGATAGCCTATCCAACTTTCAGGAAATAATGTAAAAGACAAAGACTACACAGTACAACAAAGACAAGAGATTTAAGATGTTTACTTCTGAAGTCCAGTTTAGATTTTAGTCTCATTTTTTTTCTAATGAGAATCTGCACGGGCATGCCTTGACTAGAGCTTGTCAAATAGGTGAAGCAGAAATCATGACTAGTTGCCATATTCAGATTCAAATTTTGAGATGTTTTCCTGTTTCTGTCAGTAACTGCTCCCAGTTATAAATGCTATGAGCAACGGCAGTCTGGGTCTAAAGTCATTCAGCAGTGCAAAACTCATTTTTCAATGGATTCTTTGAAACTTCTTGTAGCATAAAGTTACTCTCATGTCCACTGCCAAAACTGACCCTGAAATCTTGATTCCAGTCTGTAATCCTCCATCACAGAGGTAGTGCAGTCCACTTCCATCAGTTTTATTATATTGGCAAGATTTGTTCTAGGACACTTTTGGAAGACTGTGGAATTCTGTCTGGGAATCTTACATCAAATTCGATAATAAGATCCCCTCGCTGATTTGGATTCTTGGGAAATGGGAGGCCTTCTCCAGGAATTCTTCGCTTCATTCCAGGTTTAATGACATCTTTGAATATCATTGGTATGGATCTACCATCTAATGTTGGTGTATTCACAGTGCAGCCACACAAAGCCTGTATATAAAAATGAACCACATAAATTAGTACTTTTTGTAAGCAAGAAAACTAGGGAGCATTTCATTTTTTCATTCATCTGACAATGACAATTGATTAGATTGTATGACAAGAGAAAATGCCAATAAAATGAATGCCACATATATCCAATATGCATCGTTTTTTCTGTTCAATATGACGTATGCTTCCTATATGTGCTCTACAGTGCTGTCACAGTATCTTCATAGTACAGTGGAACCTTGGATTGCGAACACCTCAGTGCACAAGATTTTCACATCACAAGCAAAATTTTTTAATAAAATTTATTTTGGTTGATGAGCGGCAACTCACAAGATGAGCACTGCACAATGAACTCACGCAGGAAATCTCACAACAGAGCTGATGGTTCTTCCCTCTTGCTGTGTAAACAGCATAAATTAAGTGAAAGGCATTGAAGAAAAAAAAAGAACGTCCGAGACTCAGACTCCGGATTCTCTTTCCAATCCCCCTCTCATCTCCTTCATGCCAGCCAGGACTGCCCTCAAAGTGTGCACACGCACACACCCTCGTTTCCTGGCATCCAGCCTGTCCCCTGCTGTCCATCTCTTCTCCCCTCTCATAGCAGGGAGTCAGCTAAAACAAGAAACATTTCCAAACCACCCAGGACAGACATTACTGAGGGAAGAGGGGAAAGGACCTTTTGCCTTGAGCGGCTGCAGCAGTGAATGCTCTGATCCAGCAGGGGGCACCAGACAGCAGCCGGCCTAGCATTAGCTGAGACCAGAACCTGTCTCTGAGCAGACCCATGAGTGCTGGTTAGTTTGTTCTATTTCTGCTTTATATCGTATGTTAATCATTGTTACTTGTTTCAGATGTTAGGGACAATCATTTCTACATAAAATTCCATTGAAAATAATTTTTTGTGAATATTTTGGGGGGCTTGGAATGGATTGTCCGACTTTCCATTGTTTCCTATGGGAAACCTTGTTTCCGTTTAAGAGCATTTTGGACTAAGAGCAGT
>JANHZU010002118.1:161857-174220 GCA_032468055.1 Acrochordus granulatus | reverse complement strand
AGTGAAAGAAGCAATCTTTGTTAAAAAAGATAAACCTTCTTTAAACAGAAATGGTGGTCTCAGATACAACCTTCCTTGAAATTTGTAATTTCCTTTGAACCTTTCCTTGGCTTCAATCCTTCTCCCATCTCCCAAAGTCATTCCCACACAGCATCAACCTTGCTCTGACAGAGCTTTCATAAAAGCTAGTAACAGAAAACTGATATTTTTTTTCCAGTTTGGTGTTTCATTAAGGATACCCCTGAAACTCATTGGATAATTTGTAAATAGGATCATTATTTCTGAATGTACAATGAAACTGGACTATCATTTAATTAATATTAATATTTTTAATTCCAACAGAAATTACGGTTTTATTTATACTCGGGGGAGTTATTTGTCTGCAAAAGCAAGCATCCAAATATATGAGCTACTATCAGCTGCTATATTTTCTGTTTTTGAGGATTTTTTTAAATGTACAGGAATGTACAAATTACATTCCTGTAACTTCCCCGGGCCACATTTTTTTAAATGTACAGGAATGTACAAATTACATTCCTGTAACTTCCCCGGGCCACTCAGTTTAGTAGCTGAAATTTTAAACTGTAAAATCACCAATCACGTTTTAGAAAATAATTATTTTGATTAGTGTTATGCCCTATTTGTTTGTGATGGAATGTAAATCTAGCCATGGGAATAGAGAAGGGATGAGCAGATTGTTAAGGGAGGACTTTCAGAAAAGATTACTCACTCCTGGGAAAGAAGAAAGCATGAGAAAGAAATTCAGAATATCCCTCCTTTGATTTTGTTTGGTGTGACATTTAATAGAGAGAAATTATAAAGGTGTCAAAATTATGATATAATACCCTTTAACAATAATGAGATTCTGATGTTCCTGTTTCTTGATCTTGCCTACTTCAAGAGCTGACAGCTTGTTTACTACATTTATGTTCCATCAAGAGGTGAGGGATGCGGGAAATCACTGTTTCCTCTAATAGCAACTGTTTTTCTGAGAGATAGAGGTTGGCCAATGAGCTGTATGAATAAATGAGACCAGGAATCAATCATGTTAGTGTATTATATTTGTTGTTGCCATTGTTTCTTCACCTCTGCAGCCATAGGCCTGTGTTACTGGATTATAATGAGTGAACCTTGCAGCAGAAAACTCAACTAAGTAATGTATGCATATGTTCTTGTGTGGGTAATTTTGCCTGTGTAGTGTAATATTCAGCTTGATAAGATTCTGGAAAGTTGCATTTTATAGCAGACAGTGTCTTAAGGTCACTTTCAGAAAAGTACTTTATTATCTCTTAGTGAACAAGACTCTAGCATATGATTAAATTGCCCATCTGTCCCTGCCCAGAAGCCCTGGAAAAAAAAATAACATGAACTGTTATTTGTGCATGGAATGAAGAGTGAGAATGTCGTAAATAATATTCAGAGAAACAAAATCAAGTGTTACTTATATGTTTCTTTTTCTCATTCTCTCCTCCATCCCTCCCCACTCTGGATATCTGCCAACAGAGAATTCAGGACTCTAGTGATTGAGATGGTGCTGGCTACAGATATGTCCTGTCACTTTCAGCAAATCAAAGCCATGAAGAATGCATTGCAGCAGCCAGAAGGGTAAGAGACTTTCTGACTCAGTGGAAAGAAAAGTGCTCCATTGCAGTTGATACTTTGCTACTTCATTATATGAGTCTCAAAAATACCTCACTGAAAAAAAAAATCGTACATCCTTGATATTTGTAGCTATTTCTTTGTGATTGATTCACATGAAGTTTATCATTTCAGGAGAACAAACACAATATTCTTGTAACTGAATCATTGCTGTATTAATTAAAGCCTCCTTTATGGTTACGGATTAAAAGTAATATACTTTATATTGGACTGTCCTTAAAATATTCAAGAATGCTAGTAGGATACTTATGTGAGATATATGTCTAGATCATGTTAGTCAACACTAATTTATATTGAATTAATACTTATTACCAATGCCAATTCAAGTTGCTGATATTAATATTAAAGAGTTGGAACCAGCTTATTTGAAGACCCATTTGCACACACATGATCCTAATCAAGTTTTAATAACAGTATCAGAATATCACTCCCTGTTTCACTAGTAGGAGTTACAAGATAGATGAGTACTAAAATAGAATCTGTTTGGAATTCTTCTTGCGGAAATGAAGAGGGCTATTCTAATCCATGAAGAGGGCTATTCTAATCTGCATATGCCTCAAACTAAAAAGTAATATTCTATAGCTATTGTTATCTTTTTCTTTTTTATTATTTTAAACATTTGCATATTGAACATTCTTTTTAGGACTGGATTGGTTTTCTTGTATTTCTAATTAAATTGCAGTCCAGTTTGTGAAGATACCACTATGAAGAATGGGCTATTTGCACAGCATTTAAACATTAAACTTCTGCTTTACTGGGGTAGGCAAACATCTCTTCTACCAAGATCACAAATTGGGGCTGTCTCTTTTCCCATTATATAGAAGAGGCAATAAAGGCTAATGAAAGACAGAAATGCCCTTTTGACATTTAATAGCAAAAATGCAGAAAATTAGATGATTTATCTGAATTTCTTCAGATGAAGGAGAAATTCTTCCCAAAATATCTTTAGGAAATACCCAGTAGTGGGAAGTTTTCATTCATTAAGTTTTCCCTTAAGATGTTGCTGAAACTGCAAATCACTGGAGACATGATTGCATAATAAAATTTAGGACATTCATATACCGTACTTATAGCAATTTTATAACTAAATAGGTGCAAGAATACTAAAAACTTCCTATTATCTTCTTTGCAAGAATTTCTCAGCATCTTCTCTCTCATGAGACTGAATGAGATTTTATTTATTTTATAGAGGAGATATGATTACTAAAAGATGACTTTTAGGTCATCATGAGGTATGATTTATGAAATATATATTCCATAAATATATACGAATGAAAAAATAATTCATTTTGTTTAGCTTCACAAAAAACATATATTTTGCTTTCCACTGTTAAAATACTTTTTTTTGCTTTGGAGCAGAACAAAGAGCTTCTGAGTAGAATTTGTATTTCTTTTCTTCTATTTAGAAACAAACCTACTTCTTAATCTTTGATTTAGAATTTTTTCTTAAACTTACCTATCTTCTTTCCTTCCTCCCTCCCTCCCTCCCTCCCTCCCTCTTTCTTTCTTTCTTTCTTTCTTTCGTTCTCAAACTTTCTTAAGCAGGCATTGAATTTACAGATCTATGCACAAAATTTTATCTGCTGGAACTGATTTCAACTTAAATAGGTAAAGTTAACAGAATATTATATTTTTTGAGGTAGAATTTATTTATATGTCACTGCTGGAAACTTTACTGGGAGGAGAGCAGCTAAAAGGGATGAAAGAGCTTGATTGGTATTTGAAACCATATTATAATAAATGTCACAAAAAGGTAATTAGAGCTGGCCATATTCATCCATACTTATTGATCTTGGCTTCAATATTGTAAGGCATGAGTATTTTTTGTTAATATTAGTAGGAAATACAGTGAGATCATATATTTCACATCCAGATAAGGCAAATATTAAATGTTTCTTGTCTAAGAACTGAATTTTTTCCTAATATTCTTCTTGGCTTGAGTTTAGAGATTGCACTTGTATTCCAATTATGTTATAAATGTAACTTCATAAGCTATTGTACGTCAGTTGACTGTCAGCATCTCCTAATTTCCTTGGTTAGTATTCTTTTAAAATTCTATTATGCAGACAATTAATTTGTGCCATTCTTTTGTTTTTTTCAGAATTGACAAACCAAAAGCCTTATCCCTGATGTTGCATACAGCTGACATTAGTCATCCTGCCAAGGCATGGAACCTCCACCATCGCTGGACCATGTCACTGTTAGAAGAATTTTTCAGACAGGTAACTTGGAGAAGAATCCATTCAGACTAAAGTAGCAACTGTATATTATTTAATAATTTGGTGCTGGCTACCAATATAGAACTAATAATTTCCTTATTAGTTTAGTACATTGATTATGGGTCTACAAATGATTATGGATCTTTAGTTAGTCCAAAACAGATCCACTATGTCATTTATTGGGAATTCTCAATAAAGTCTTAGCACTTTGTCAATTATACTGGTTTCTTCTAGATCCAGTTCAAAACTTGTAATGCTGATCTTCAGAACCCAAGAGAATTGGAGCCAGGAGAGAACTATCTTCATTGCTTTTGTCTTACATATGAGTCTTGAGAACCCTGGGTTATTATGACCTTTTGTCCTCACAATAGTGTACCTTCTTCTGATTTGCTGATATTAAATCTTAAAGGGAAATATTAGGAAAATGTAATTTAAAGTGCTTTTTTGTGAACCTTTTCATTTATTTAACAAGTTAAAGAAGATGCTAAGGATGCATGTGAAAATAGACTGACAAAGATCAAGAAACAAGTCAAAGCAAACTAGAAATAAACCTTGAAAATTGCCAAGAGGAGATGAAATGCCAAAGTCACAATGATAAAGATTTTAGGAAGAAACTTTATGAAGAATTTCAAAGTGCTTTTAGGAGAGTAAGAAGCAGTATTATAACAGCACTGGTAAATATATTGAAGATGGACATAGACATAGAAAAGTAAAATCTTCAAAAAGATCTCTGAACACACAAAAAAACTCCAACTTTGTATTAGTATGCTAAAGGACATTAGTAGGCAAATAGTAATTGTTTCAAAGATGGTCAAACAAAGATGGAAAGAGTATATTGAAAATACATATAGTAGAGATATTAATATCCAAGATACCTTAAAAATTATCTACTTACAAGAACTTCTAGTACTAGAATATGAAATTAGATCAGAATTCTGGTCATTATCAGTTGGAAGGCAGCAAGAATATTTACAGAAATATAGCAAGCAACAAAAGAAGAATCAATTAAGATTTTAGCTGAGGTAGGCCAGCAATTCTAGTAAATGACCCAGTGGCCAGCAGATTAAAAAAGGACGATCTACATACTAATACCAAAGAAAGGAGACTTACCAGAGTGAGTAAAGTACAATATATTTAATTTCACATCCTAGCAAAATGATATTAAGAGCTATTCAACAGAAATCAAATTTCTACATGGAAACAGAGATTCCAGATATTCACACTGGCTTTAGAAAGGAACATAAGACATTATTATTCATGCACACTGGATAATTGAGAAGACAAAGAACATACTGATGGCACCTCTATGCTAGTTGAAAATTCAAATCATCTACAACTTCTAGAAACAAAAGTCAAAGAGCACAATGAAAAATTAGAACTAAAATATAAAGATAATCAAACTAATGGCAATAAATACAATAAGCAGACATTTAAATTATGATGAAGGTAGGGAAATCATAGATACTTTCTTCGTTTTAGGATCAACCATCAACAGTAAAGGAACCAAAAGTCAGGTAAATACACTGCAGACTACCACTTGACACAGTATTAATAAAGGCTTTGGAAAAGTTACTTCGATGTCAGGTGATATTTATTCCTTCAAAGATCAGAATTGTATAAGCAGTGATTTTCTCCATGAAACTTAATGGAAGTGAGAGTTGGATTCAAAAGACTAGGATATAAATATATTCATGCTTTTGAACTTTAGCATTGGAGGAAATTTCTGAGAAGCCATAGGCAACCAATAAAACAAGTAAATGGATCAACAAACAAATCAATCCAGAGGTCTCATTTGAAGCACAAATAATCAGGCTCAAATGAGCTTACTTTGGACACCATACATGGTGATCTAGCATTTCTTCTCCACTTGTATAGGTTGGAACAATGGGTGACAGAGGAGACCCATTACAGAGACATGTTTCTGTCCATAGAAGACATTTTCATGCTGCTCTTTCATTAGTCCCCAAGAAGATTAAGACCACAGTTTCATCAGGGTGATCACACTTAATGACCCACTTGGGGATGAGTAAAGGAGTATATATACATATTGACATTTCCTATTATCCATCTAATGAGCCTAATTAGGTTAAATGAGAAATGCAGCCACCCTGGAAGACATATATGGGGTCCCCCAACCAACTTTTTCTCAGTCTGAAGAAGCTACTTGGATAAGCAGCGAAACATCTCAGATCAAAAGAAAAGAATCCAAATGCCACGACTCAACATCCAGAAAAACAAGATTGAAAACAAGAAGAATTACAGAGAGAAGTTTTGACCCAACAGCTGAGTTCTAAGATGGTTTAGTAGACCTCTTTGAGAAGTTGATTTCAGTGCTGCAGCAAAATAGTGCACAAAATTTAACTGATGAACATTAAAAACATTTCATATGAAAAAGATACCAAGAATAAGTCTGCTTTCAAAGATCTTCCAAAGTGGGATAGTTCATATAGAAGAAACATCCATTAAAAATGCATGTTGGATGATGCTGTTTGGGGTTAGTCACAATTAATATGCTAAAACTAAGATGATAGAATCCAGTCCCATCACTTCCTGGCAAATAGAAGGAGAAGAAATGGAAGCAGTGGCAGATTTCACCTTCTTGGGCTCAAAGATCAATGCAGATAGTGACTGCAGCCATGAAATCAAAAGACGCTTGCTCCTTGGGAGGAAAGCTATGGCAAACCTAAGCAGTGTAGTAAGAAGCAAAGACATCACCTTGCTGACAAAGGTCTGCATGATCAAGGCTATGGTTTTCTCAGTAGTATTGTATGGCTGTGAGAGCTGAACTATAAGGAAGGCTGAGCATTGAAGAATTGATGCCTTTGAATTGTGGTGCTGGAGAAGACTCTTGGGAGTCCCTTGGACTACAAGTAGATCAAAGCAGTCAATCCTCAAGGAAATCAATCCTGACTGTTCATTGGAAGGACAGATCTTGAAGATGAAGCTCAAATAATTTGGCCACTGAATGTGAAAAGAGGATTCATTGGAAAAGACCATGATGCTGGGAAAGATTGAAAGCAAAAGGAGAAGGGGACAGCAAAAGATGAGATGGTTAGGTAGCACTGTAGATACAATGAGCATGGATTTGGGTGGACTCCACGAGAAAGTACAGAACAGGGAGGCTTGGCATGTTGCAGTCCATGGGTTTGTGAAAAGTCAGAAATGACTGAGCACCTGAACAACAACAACATATATATCTTAACCATTTACCCCATGCATATCTATTGGTAAGTAGGGAAGGAAAGAATGCAAGAATATGGCTTTTGTTCAATTCTTTTAAATGCATCACATTACTTCTGTTTGCTACTAGCACTGAGTATTTTTAATTTAATTTAGTTATTTTATTGCCTTTGTTTTATGTGAAAATGCATGTATTTTTATCTTTGTGGTTTATTTTCTGTTTCTCTGTCATTATTTTAAAATTATTAAGATGTTTTAGAAGGTTAATTTTTGAATTTTTTTTCAAGCTGAAAGTTAGCAGTTCAAAATTGCAACAATAAGCCCAAAACCATACTGCATTCTCCATAAAATGACTTTTTCTTGTTACAGTGAGAGATTGAAATTAGGAATATTTAATACTAAATTTTGTAACTCTTCGGAATGGATTTTGAGCAAGTTCCCAAGGCCACTGCATGCAGATTGGGAAGATGTAAAGTAAACCTTTTGATTTTAATCCACATTTTTTCACTTCATTAGAACTGCTGATGACCTTCATCTGGAAGTTTTATCCTAATATGCAAGGAAGAGCAAACATACAGGAGTTCATGTCATGCTGCTAATAGCAAATAATAGCTTGTTGTTATATTTATATATCATCCAAACATACACTTATCCTCTATGACCATTAGATAACTGGTATTAAATGATGATTCATATTATTACTGTAGATGGTTGAACATTCCCCTCATACTAATCCAGAAATAAATTAATTTATTCTCCCATACCCATAATTCAAATAGATTTGTTGCTTTCTTCTATCTTTCCTCTGTGATGGAGGATCTACATGGGAGTATGCCCTAAAGCCAAGGATAGACTTAACCTTAGACATAATGAGACAATAGCCAGTTCCTTGGCTATTTCCATTAAGGCTATTTCCTTTTCTTTTCAAGGATAAAGCTAAGTGTGATATATAACCTGGTCTGTTGCCCCCAGAGCAATACTGAAGTGTTGAATATGTTTGGGTCCAAGTTGCCTGTATATATGTAGTGGGGAAGGTAGTGTTGTCCTGGAAGCAGGATGTTTGGGGCACACTGTGTCCAAAGCATATTTTTATATGTTGATAAGCAGAAATAGCAACAACAGAATTCTTCCCTCCCTCCCTCCCTCCCTCCCTCCTTTCTTTCCTCCCTTCCTTCCTCTGGGATTCCAATGGCTTATCAAAAATGCCTACAGAAAAGAAAAATCCCCCTCTCACTAGTTAGCTAGTGATCTTATCTAACAAAAAATGTTATGAAATGATGAGCTATGACAAAAGACCCAAATATGGTATCAAAATTCACACATTTGCTTTATATAGTTTTTCTGCTGAGTTGGGGAGATAGGTTGCCTGCTTCCTTGTTTTTGTGTCTTAATTTTGTTTTAATTACATTTTAAAATTGTGTTTCTAAGTCTTTAGTATGATAGAAAGCTAACATATAGGAAAACAACAAATAGTATGCTTATTTCTGATTTTCCTTCAGAATGGTTGTTTCCATGTTAAAAACTGCAGCTTTTACATCTAGCTGAGAATAGTGGCAAGGCACTGACCAAACAAGAAGATTCCACACACCTTTAGACAAACTTACCATTTTGGCTAGCAAATTGCCTCACTTTTTGATCTTCTCCCAAATATTAAAGAAAAGATTGAAGAAAGAATACTGTTTTAAGAAAAAAATAAAGATCTGACTAATTAACTTTCTCTAGGTAATACTCTATAAGGCTCAAAGAAGATTGAACCATGTTATATGTTTTTTTTTCTGTGTGAGATATTAAAATCATGGAGCTTCAGGAATTTCTTATGTTAAAGTCTCACTCAGATGAGATAGAAGAGCGTGAAAATGGATATCATATATTTTACATTCTTGTGATATTTTGTTTTCTCCTTTTTTTTTCAGGGTGACAAAGAAGCAGAACTAGGCCTTCCCTTTTCCCCTTTGTGTGATCGTAAATCCACTATGATCCCTCAGTCTCAAATAGGTAGGTAAATCCAAGAAGATCAAAAAATGTATCTTGGCAGTATTCAATACATACATAGTATTATTTTGTATAATATTATATATTAAGTGAAACCATAATTTTGTGTTTGTTAGCTTTAAAAGTCACAAAATGTAACCAAAATAATCCTATAGCATCGCACTGGTAATTTTTATATTCACTGCATTAATTAATATAATGAGACCTGATTCATTTCTATATATCTTCTGATTTTTTGAATTAAATGATTAAGTGTGCAATGTAACTGTGCATGTTCTCCAACCATCTCCACCAATACCTTTCAAATAACGTCCATTCCTTAACAGTTTTGCACAATAAATATTCAATTAATACTACCTCCAAATTCAGAGTCCAGTTAAGGGGAGGAGGTTGAGAATGTGTTACAGATAGTTCTTACCTTATGACTATTTATTTAGCAACTAACTATCTAAAGCTACAATAGTGCTAAAAAAAGTGACAACAGGTCCATTTATGACCTTCACAGTGTCCCAATGCTTACATGATTGCAATTAATGCACTTAACAACTAGCTTATATTTACAATAGTTGCAGCATTGCAGGGTCATGGGACCACCATTTTCACCCTTCCCAGATGCCTTCTGACAAGTAAAGCTTAGCAAAGTTAAGGGGAAACTGGCAGGGAAAGTAGCAAGTTTCAATCATATGACTTACTTAATGAACACCACAAAATGGAGCAAAAAAAAATCAGATGTGGGTCATACAGTAGGCCCTGCTTAATGACCACACTGCTTAACACTGAATTTTCCTGTTCTTTCTAGATTGTTGTGTCATTACAACAAAAGCAATGGATCCTATAGATGCATCTGTTTAAGTTGTGTATGATTCCTAATAGTCAATCTCATATGACAGATAAAACATTTTTTTGATACATGCTTAACTTTCTTTTCCACTTGTATTCCAAGCACTGAAGCTGGTTATATATGAACAGATTTATAAAATGTGGTACGATGCTCACAGTTTGAGGGAAGTTAAAAGTGCCTTTCTGATGTATAAACTGGGAAGCAGTTTACAGATGCTAAAACTCTTCATTATCTTGGTTGAAAGAACTGAAATATTAAAATATCAATGCAATGAGAGTTTGTTCAACAAACCGTCAAACCTTGAACAAACTAATATACTGAAGAAAGGATGAATTAGTAAGTATATAAATACCAGACAGGAATGCAGAAGGGCAGAAAGTTACAGCATCCTGTTGTCCTTTTCTCAATATTAAGGCAATTTTAAATGCTTTTGCTTGACTGTAACATTTAAAGGAGTTTTAGGGAAACTGATAATGTTTGTAATTAGATAATAGTTTAATTGAAGAATCATTACATTACAGAACCATGTTCTGTATAGATAATCTTTAATTAAAAAATTTCTGTGACCTGAGAGTTTGGAGGGCTGATTGCCTTTATAACTATGGATATTTATTCTTTGGTCTTGTTTTCTTGAACAGAACATATGATAGAATTTAACTTTTAATTTAAAAATGCTTGCATTCATTTGCACAAATAATTAAAGGATTAATAGTAAATTACATCATTAGATGAGATAATTACAGCAAATTAATCAAGCACTTACAAAATATTACTAATTTAATAGCCTCACATTTGGAACATTTTATTTAATTTGCATTGTATGGTGTTAATACTCCCATTCTCTCCATAAATCTCACACTATAACATTAAAATTTTTCTTTTTTTGCCTGCTGCTCGGTGGACAATTTCTTAATAATTTCATGAACTGAGAACAATTGTTTTTCCTTTATTATGCATAAATATGCTTTTTTCTCAAAGATGTTCTAAAACACTAGGAGAATATTCCATGACTGTTATTCTTACATCATGGATTAAAATTATATTGTGAGAAGTAGTTGACTGATATTCTGACAAAAAAAGTACCATAGAGATCATGGGCTGAAGCAGTGGGCATATGCAGTGAGCTGAGATTATTTTTCAAAATGATAGAACATTTATACTAAAATCACAACACAATCTTTGCCAATTACATACTTGCACATGGCCTTGTGACAACATACAGAATGAATAGAGTTTTGCATCATAGCACACTATTGTCATCTGGTTCTCTTGCCCCATCACTCATAGCTGTGGATGAATTTATCTACTATAAATAATGCCAAAAACATGAATTTGCATATTAGATATAAACAGGATAATAATTCAGCCATATTACCAGTGTTATTAAAGAGAAGTTACAAAATACTTCCTCATATTTCACATGCAAGTAAGAGAGTTATCAATTTATATGTATTGCATATGTATAGCTGGATATTATTTTAACCAACTCAACTATTAATCAGACTGAACCATTCCCATTAGGTATTCATGGAATGTATATTTGTTACATTTTGCAAATCAAAATGAGAAATTTAATATTAGGAATACAAGGAATTTTGAAGGACACAAGTTGAGTGCTGATAGACTAAAACCTTAAAAAATCAGACAAAAATACAATCGGGAAATTAAATTAACCTTTAAATTAAACTTTTGAACTCACAAAAGTAATTTTTGATTTAAATGTTTTAGGTTGTAGTATAACTTTATTCATAGTTTTCATCAGACTTTGAAGTTTGATTTTTTTGTTTTTATAATAAGGAAAGGTTTTCAGTGAAGAAGAATGTTGTATGGTGTAATGATTCAATTTAATTGGCAAAACTGTTTTTAAACCAATTTATTCTGTAAAGACAATTCTACCATCAGTCTAATGCTGGTATCTGAAAACCAATCTGCTTCCTCATCAGTCAGGCCAGTGGAATGCAAAGCCAAGAAATTGTAATTGTTCAACAGGAGGCTTAGAAAATGTAAACCATGGATCCTTCTGACTGAAGCTGTAGGAGACTTGTTTGATAGAAGTTTTCATCCTTGTCATCTATGCTTCCTTCTGCTGATTATTAAAATAACAGTTTTTAATTTTTGCCCCTTGCCTGGCAAGAGGAAATTCACTATTTCAGAACATGACAAGTAAATAGGAGATGTTCAAAGGTTTTATAGGCAGGTTTGGGCTCTTCTGTTTTTAAATCTATGGTTGACAATGATAGCAACCATTGTTCATCATTTTTGCCTTTATTCTTCATTTTATTTTAAATTAGCCTTCCCCAATCTGATGTTCTCCAGGCTTGTTGGCTTTGGACATTCTAGTTGTTCCAATAATTGATAGTCCACATATCAACTAAGGACCAGTTTAAGAAAGACTGCATTTTCTTTGTTCTTATTCTTGAGGTGGCTTGCTTTTTCCATTTTGAATCTGAATAATAGAAGCATTCAAACAGG